>CACRXK020000113.1:0-117971 GCA_902702795.2 Paramuricea clavata
TCTTCTGATCTCTTCATTCCATAATGTCTCTGACCAGCTCTCCTTCATCTCTTCTTATTACGTGTCCATACCATCTCAGCCTTGCTTCCCTCACCTTCTCTGCAATGTCTACCACACCACATCTTCTGATCTCTTCATTCCATAATGTCTCTGACCAGCTCTCCTTCATCTCTTCTTATTACGTGTCCATACCATCTCAGCCTTGCTTCCCTCACCTTCTCTGCAATGTCTACCACACCACATCTTCTGATCTCTTCATTCCATAATGTCTCTGACCAGCTCTCCTTCATCTCTTCTTATTACGTGTCCATACCATCTCAGCCTTGCTTCCCTCACCTTCTCTGCAATGTCTACCACACCACATCTTCTGATCTCTTCATTCCATAATGTCTCTGACCAGCTCTCCTTCATCTCTTCTTATTACGTGTCCATACCATCTCAGCCTTGCTTCCCTCACCTTCTCTGCAATGTCTACCACACCACATCTTCTGATCTCTTCATTCCATAATGTCTCTGACCAGCTCTCCTTCATCTCTTCTTATTACGTGTCCATACCATCTCAGCCTTGCTTCCCTCACCTTCTCTGCAATGTCTACCACACCACATCTTCTGATCTCTTCATTCCATAATGTCTCTGACCAGCTCTCCTTCATCTCTTCTTATTACGTGTCCATACCATCTCAGCCTTGCTTCCCTCACCTTCTCTGCAATGTCTACCACACCACATCTTCTGATCTCTTCATTCCATAATGTCTCTGACCAACTCTCCTTCATCTCTTCTTATTACATGTCCATACCATCTCAACCTTGCTTCTCTCACATTAAATTTCTATTACCTGACATCTTTGTACTTTAATCAAGGCTTTGAATGCGATTCGCGAGGCTCTTGGCGACGTTAGAGTCAAAACAGGACACAGGCTGGCGTTAGAAGAACGAGCGAAAAAGATATGCCAATTAAAACGAAATTCAAGTTTGAAGAAATATCTGACAGAGATCAAGTGTACTGAATTGAGGGAACCAAATGTCGTAAGTAATAGTCGGACGAAATACTAAACTAACTTTATGTAAAATGGCTGTATACGATTCTGTCGCTTCAAAATTCTATGGATGTGTGTGAGGCTATCCTTATTGATACAAAGATACTACAGAATGAAACGTAAACTAGAGTAACTGTATTTATACTGGCAAAGGCAATCTCTTTATTTTCCAGTGTTACTCCAGGAAAAAACTTATAAGTAGCTTTCGAAAAGCCGAAGTGTTTAGTAGAGTCAAACTGGAAGCATTATTCTCTCATGCGACTGTGGTGGAATAATAAGCAAATATTACAAGAATTGAAATCAGCTCACACAGGGAAGCACATCCACTAATCACTAACCTTAAACGTTTTGTTATTTTACACTATCCAGGAAACAATATCTGCGAAACGTCTGGAACTCCAGCCTGTGTTTGTATTGAGAGAAGTTAACACAGACGGAAGTAACGACAACGAAGTACTCAACTATTGCGGTGTGGAAGAAATGGCTTTAAGATATTACAGAAAGCAAGGATATAATGAAGGAATTCATGGAGAGGGATTGACATTTACTATGTTATTTACTTTACTCATGTGGGACGTGATATTTTGTGACAGTGTCCCCGATGTGTTCAGAACGCCATTTCAGGTAGGAACTTTGTACATTGGTCAGATTTAAACTGTTTTCCGTAGAGGTCCAGTAAGATTAATGTACATATGTTACTGCAGGAGAAGACCTAAACTTAACTACAACGTTAGTTATAGTCAATGTCTTTTATTAGAGAGAAACGTTTCTTCATTTTGTTATTTTTAGGCATCTCCACTCGATATCTACAGCGAGAATTTTTATGCCAACCGGAAGAAATTAATTGATGAACGTCTTAATGAGATTGAAAATGCATCGGTTGAGGTATTTTACTTTGTTTAACTTAGTTTATTACTGGATAGCTCTATCAGTTCCGAACTGTTCTCCCTATAGACAAGAAATCCAGTAAAGGGTCATCTCTTATTGATCCAGTGTTAATACAGGAGGAAACCTAAACTAAACTAACTTTATTTATACTGGATAGCTCTATCAGTTCTAAACTGTTCTTCCTAGAGGTCCAGTAAGGATTATCTCTTATTGATCCAGTGTTACTACAGGAGGAAACCTAAACTAAAATAACTTTATTTATACTGGATAGCTCTATCAGTTCTAAACTGTTCTTCCTTGAGGTCCAGTAAGGATCATCTCTTATTGATGCAGTGTTACTACAGGAGGAAACCTAAACTAAATACTGAATAGCTCTATCGGTTCTCAATTGTTCTCCATAGAGGTTCAGAATGTTTCATGCTTCATTCGCTGTTACTACAGGAGGAAACAGAAGTACTTCGAAAAATCCTGTGGTCAAATTGGATGTGTTCATTTCACTTACTTTTCCAACTGACAAAATAACTAATTTCTTATTTTTCCTAGAAACTCACAGAGTGGATTGAAGCAAAGTGGAAAGAGCAAGAAGGAAAAACATGCGTTGGCATCAAATGGGAATTGTTTTCTGGCGTCCGACAAATCACCGTTAGTATGATACTTACAGTTTACCATTCAAATGTTCACCATCATTTAAGTTGAATGTTTATGCTGAACATATTCAACGTCATAAACATCTAAGTTGAATGTTTATGCCGAACATATTCAACGACATAAACATCTAAGTTGAATGTTTATGCCGAACATTATTTCTCAGTCTGATAACTGCAGGTTGACCCCCCATCAACAGTGCTTACTGAAGTCCATTGTCTTATATTTGTAGGGGTTGGCTCGGTGTTTGGGGAGTAAGGTTATTGCTGGAATTTGCGAGAAATTCGCGAAAGATTATCGACACACGCGTTCTGGTCTGCCCGATTTGGTGGTCTGGAACTGCACAGATTTGAAATACAAGGTAAACTAAACTAACTTTAATAGACAGTCGAGCTATAATGAATAGCTCTATCAGTTCCAAACTATTCTTCCTAGAGGTCCAGTAAGCATCATCTCTTATTAATCCAGTGTTACTACAGGAGGAAACCTAGACTAACTTTATTTATACTGGATAGCTCTATCAGTTCTAAACTGTTCTCCCTATAGAGACCCAGTAAGGATCATCTCTTATTGATCCAGTGTTACTACAGGAGGAAACCTAAACTACACTAACTTTATTTATTCTGGATAGCTCTATCAGATCTTAAACTATTCTCCCTAGAGGTCCAGTGAGGATCATCTTTTATTGCTCCAGTGTTAATACAGGAGGGAACCTAAACTAAACTTGGTTTAAACTGGATAACTCTATCAGTTCTGAACTCTTTGTCTATTACTGATCATCTATTATTGATCCAGAGTTTGCTAAAGTGCATTTTAAGCAGCACGACGCTTTGTTTTATTACAGATTGTTGAGGTAAAGGGTCCTAATGATAAACTATCCACTAAACAGCAAGTCTGGTTGGATGTCCTTGTTCGACTAGGAGCAGATACAGAGGTGCTCTACGTCAAAGGTAGGAACTGTATTTATAATTTCATAGTCTATCAAGATAGGATGGTCTGGAAACTAAATGTAGATTGAGCTCATTGTATCTTCGCATAATGAAGTAATCGTCCAATAGGGATAGCTGAGATGAAACATGAGACCTTGTTGAAAAATATTGAATGAAGTTGAGACAAAGGGTTTGTGCAGGGTGAGGTTTAGTTGAACATGAAACAAAGCTCTTCTATTTTGTAGCTTTGAAGTTTGCCAGTCTTCCTGACCATCATATCTTGACAGACTTTGATCATTTGAACTAGATGAATTTGCACCTTGCAAATAACCGAATGCTTTCTATTTTTAGCAATTGGAGGAAGAAATTTGTAAATATTTTCATATTGAATTAGTTGCGTTTTGTTTGTGCCCAAGACGAGGAACTTTGTACAGATGAAGTAGAGAAATGCGCGCTTCAATCGCGCAAAGTGAAGACGATATACAGAGGATTGAATCATTGGACAAAAATATCACATTGGACTCAAACTGTGCTATAAAACAAAACATTGCACGAACTCACGGAGTTCAAAAAATAAATGCGTTATTTGATATTGAGTTTTGTGGATTTCATCTCACTTGCATATCAAGTGGATTGAAAACAAGAAGTTAAAAAGGTCACAAACATTGATTTAGGACCAAAATTGTGGACATTAAACAGGATGTGAAGATAGAAATGGCACATATAAATGGTAAAAAAAGATTTCAGCAAAAAACCGTTTACGTCATAGTTACGTTCGTTCTATGCTTTCGTTTACTTGGACAAAAGTACTTCGTCATGTGCGAGTTATGAAAAGCTGTGAATTGGGGGAGCAACCGTATAAAATTGTAAACGATTATGCCTGCTATGCCCACGACTGCTGTTCTTTTCCGCCACCTGTCGAGACATCGTTTACCATAAAAGGAAAGACGGAAGTAAAGAGTCGACGTCCATTTGTTGTCAGGCTATCAGCTTATACTGAAATTGCGTAGTTTGGTATTGATATTTCGGCAAAACTACGAACACAAATATTCCAATATATCTCTGTAGTTTACATTCTGTCGGTAAAGACCTGAAAGAGCTAGCGACATGACGGAGACGCGATAAAACGAAATGATGAAAGGCTCGCGAAATGGGAAAGGGGTCGAAGAATGGTCGAAGGCTGGTTCGTTTGTAAGAAAACCAGATAAAGGCTGGCTCCATTCTGCTCAAGCTATTAAAGATGGAGGAGTGTGTTATGCTTTAAAGGTAACTTAAACCTTAAATCAACTGTATTTTGCAATTTTAAGCGAAGTTTTATAGTGTGTTAATATCGGGTTTAAAAAACATCCAAAATGTTTCTACTGTGAAATTTATTCCAGAATTTGCAACATTTTATTTGACGAATATTCCACGAAACCACTCAATGCATTTGAGAATTTTATTATTTCGTATTCCTTTATATTATTTTGTTTTATGGTATGACAACATTTGATTGTTTAACTCGTTTAAAATCGGTTAAATAAATGCGTATGTAAATGTATATAGTTTTCGCATCGAAGCAGTCAGTATTGTTTTATATGAGCATTGAATTACAATCTTGTGGTTAATTTGATACATATTTATAGAATAAAAGCTAGAATTTCGATAGAACGCTTTTTGATGTCGCAATTGCAAATTATTTTAAGTATTTAATAATATTAATGATGCTCCACCTTGTTGATGTGTTTATGGCGTTTGATTATTTATTTTGTAATTTGTAGTCACGTATTGTTTACACTATAGCTGTGTTTTAATATTGTTTGATGATTCTAATCCATTTGTAATTTGCCTGTTCTTTTTGTAGTATTTGGGCTGTATTGAAGTGCTCAAATCTATGAGAACCTTGCAGTATGATGTACGACAACAAGTCACCAAGTATGAAACGTTTCTACACTTTCCACTAATTTAGTAATTTGGTCTTTGATGCCTTGCAAAGAAATGTGAAGAGGCATTTAATTAAGGTTTGATCTGCCACAAAAGGCAAATTTAATATCACTTTCGGCTGCAGTAATTCAAATATATTGTTTTAATATGACTTTCACCAACTTGCCCACACATGTGCTTTGAAGGTAGTGATTTAATACCATGGTATATATAATAGTATATAATAGTATAATAGTATATTATATAGTCATTTAATACCATGGTATACAGTGTATATTAGATTTAATACCATGGTTTGGTAATTTCTTTTTCAAAGTTGACCTAATATTTCATGTGATGTTTGGATTGACTTGTTTTTGTTTAGTCATCATTTCCATGACGATGATGAAGTAACCTTCATTTTGTTGTTTTCATTTTGTAATATACATAATATTTTGTCATTTTTCGTCAGTGATCTTGGGTGATTCTTTTCCCACATGAAATGAGTGAACATGTTTAGACGTTTCTAGGGTTACTTTGGTGTTTTTAGGCACCCCATGAGAAATTGAACTACATTCAACTTTTTAGGCGTATCTGCAAGAGAGTACTTATGTGACTGTCACTCATTGTGTGTGGGCAAAAATATGTGCATTAGAGAACCGCCCTATTCAATGACAATCTCATATTTCTAATTTATCATGTAGAGAGGCAATGTATCGATGTTGTGAGGCAAATGGATATAAATTCAGTAAAAGGAAAAAAGCGAAAAGTAGCATCCTAAAACTCTTAGCTGGTAAGGCATAGTCTTTGTAATATAAACTTGATGTTTTGAGCGAAGACTTCTTTGTTGGGAAGTTAATTGTGGTTATTGTTCTACAGTACAGTACAGTACTGTCAGTGGTTCCCAACGAAAGGCCTTCATTCAAAACGTCTGAATTTTACTTGTATTTTTTGTGTAGTTGAATCCGCAGTTTTCTGGTTGTATTTGTAATATTCTTAAAGATGGATTTACTGTGGGGGAGGGTATGCACCCCCCTAGCCCTGGCCAGAGGGGTGCTATTTTTCATTTAGAGACAAAATGAGATACAGTAATTTGAGTAATAACATGATGATAAGCGAACTGTGAACAACAATTACAATTCAAATACTGTAGTCACAAGCAAGACTTTGCAGTAGTGAAACAAGTTGATGGGTGGGCGGCATGACCGATTGACACAACTCTGCACCAGAGCTGGCAGAGCACCCTCGTACCAGATCATGCTGGATCCATCCCTGAATATTCTTGGAGTAATTACTAAATTGATTGTGTTTATAGATCATCCGCGTACCGTCCACAGTGGTACGTTTATCAGTCTGACGGTGTCTGTGTCGGGTATTGTACTCACAGCAATGTCAAGTGGTGAGATGATCTCCAAGCATGATATGCAGGGAATATCATTTGCCAGTGGTGGGGAAAAGGTATCTGCAAGTAACTCACATTTTGTCTTGGGAATCAGTTGATTGGCGAGGCTGTTAACCAACAGAGTCAGCTAGTCACTATTTTGCTTAGTTTGTTAGTGATTCAGTTAGAGGGGCAGTTGGTCAGTCAGTAACTTGGTTAGTTGGTGTGTCCGTTAGTTAACCAACAGAGTCAGGCTATTGAGAAGAGTCAGTTCGCCAATGATTCAGTTAGAAGGTCAATTATACAGACGGCCTGCCAGTCTGTTGGTGGATTTTATAAACTAGTTTTTACTGTTATATTCACCTGTGGGTGAATACTGTTATATTCACCTGTGGGTGAATACAGGGGAATATCACGTCAAATTTAACCATTTAATTTCTTATAATTTTATTCACTTGTGTAAAAATACTAAAATTCCTTTATTTTTCATTGTGTCCATATTTGAAGAAACAAGAATAATAAGAATTTAGTATGATAGATTAGAAAAAAAAAGTCTAAAACCTAAAATAACTGATTATTTTAATTGTCTGACTCAATCAGTGAAGTGTAGGTACAGTATGGTACTGAGTCATTCAATTACTAGTTGGTTGGGCAGTTAGTTAGTTGATCAATCATTCAGTCTCATGCACATTCATTTTTCTCATTTCTAGGACTGTCCAGATATAGTTGGCTATGTTGCAAAAGACGCCAAAAATAGAAGAGGTGAAATAATCATCTGTTGACATTTGGTTAATATTCAGCTGTGTTTTGACAGTGAATGTTTACACTAAATTCTTCAACTTTTCTCTAGCATGTCATGTCCTGGACTGCCCTCAAAGTCTTTCCTATGATGTCATCAACACTATAGGTCAAGCATTTGAGCTGCGATATAAAATGTTCTTGGACGATCCTCCACAATTACTACCAGTTCCGAGAAGGTGAGATGGTTTTAGTTTGCCACTCCTATGTTATACTCGAGGTAATTTTTGCCACAGCTTGTCGTTTAACATTTCATTTAATGTTACCAGATTTGAAGGATCAATTGGCGGAGAACAACAACAGGCAGCAGCAGAGGAATCACGTGATCGAACATATGAGCGGCCAAGATTTGAGGTATTTCAACTGTTGTTTTTTTTCAACAGCTTAGAGGACAGTCGAGTAGCACGTGAAAACAGGTCTGATGTAAAATCTTTGAAAAAACAATTGTTGTCAAGAAATGTCAACTTTTTTCAGCCAGAAGATGAATTTGCAGATGGTTATTTTGATGAATTTGATGATGAACATGCCTATGACTCCCCCGCTGAAGAACCTAAACCCGCCCCTATGGATGAAGACTCTGAGCACTACCAGAAACCCAGATCTCCCGCCTGTGAAATGTCCAACTATGACACACCACATAGTACATTAGAGAGCCACTCAGGGCGGGACATGGCCTCTTCTCTGGAGTTTACAGTTGGTACCCAGTTTGAAAGTGCAGTCACTGGACCTCCACTTAATACACCATCTTATAATAACCCTCTTGCTTCTGTACCCACTGTGGGCAATCTGCCAACTTTGTATGATACCCCTGGAGCTACAGGTAATGAGAATATTTAAATACGACTGAATCATGATTCAACTGGCTGATCGTCATCTTTTGACTGTAATTAAATGTTTTAGACAACTTAGTTCTAGACTTGAATTTACTCGTTTAGTGAATGGTACTGGGCAAGAATCCAATGGAGGTTCATTCCGTGTCAACTGGGAGACATTTGATGAAGAGATTACATCAAGTAACAGAGCACAAGCAACTGCTGCTCCAGCTCTTGGGCCAAAGAAATCATCACCTGAGCCTGCATTGCCTGAGAGGGCAGACTCGCCCCAACATAACTCACTAGGGTATGCATTACCAACCTACAAGAAAAAACCAGAGGATCAAACAGCACGACGAACACCTCCACCTTTACCCAAACCTTACGCTCGTAAGTCATATATTTCAATCATTGTAGTTTTTAACTTTACTTACCTTCTGCAAGCCAGGGGTGTGGTCTAATTACCCAAATTTACCTCAGCTGTTCATGATAATAGGAAGCTTAACATTTGCTTAATCTAGTACGTGCACATGACGAGACGACAATTGCAAGCGTTGTTTATATGCATTTCAAACACTCATTAATAATTCATAAGCTTATTGGCAAATCATGTCAACGATAATATGTCACGTGGAGAGGGTTTATACCTGATAAAACCACTGTGATAAAACTCATTGTTATTAGCAGGGTACGATCATTCAAGATTTTGTAGTCGTACGTGACTGGCAATAGATGCCGTCTCATTAGTGTTCTTTACATAAAAAATACTAATTAGGGTGCGATAGTTGAAGCCGGTTACAGACGAGCAAGTTTTCTATGACAAATTTTTATGTGACAAATTTTAATTGCTCGTCTGTACGCGCAACTTTGACAAGTTTTTCTATGACAAGTACACTTGACAAGCCTAGCATGCTAGCTTTTGAACAAGTGCACTTGTCATAGAAAAAATTGTCAAAGTACAAATTTTGTTCGTCTGTATGGGTCAACAAAGAAAACTTTTCAAAGTAATCTGAGCATTTGATGTGATTGGCCAGCTGGCTACTAATAAATTGTCAAAGTAAACTTGTTGACACGTTCACACCAGTAAATAAAACTTGTCATATGAAAACTTGTCATATAAAATTTGTTGCATATACACACGTGCATTTGGCAAATAAAACATGTCACATAAAAACTTGTCATAGAAAACTTTCTCGTCTGTAACCGGCTTCACGTACTTACGTACCGGAGGTACGCCAATATTACTGTCTGGTACATCTATGTTTTAAGCCACATATCACGTAGGTACGCGGAACTCTTGCTATCCGCGTGCTTACTTTTTTACTATTCAAAACCGTCGCTACATGTCTGATATGTCTTGCCATGAAACATGATTGGACTAAGCAATGTTAGAGTCGATTGTAGTGTTTGTATATGCAATTGTGGTACTTGTTATAACTTTTCAGTGTACTGAATGAATACCTTTCAGAAATCTGTGCTTTGTGTACTTCATTTTAAAGACTAAGTACACCTTGAGTCTTGAGTTTTAACCATAGTCGTGTTTGAAGCTATCGTGTTTGTAGTCGTGTTTTATCATATTTAAAATGCTCGTGCTGCTCACTCGCATTTTAAATATGATAAAACACTTCTCGTGTTTGAAATAGCACGTAAATATTTACGTAAATAGAAAAGACAAAGATAAGAAAAATAAGGCGTGACATTACCAACAGTTGATACCAATTACTATACATTATTGTACATGCTTCCCCTTGCTACTCTAGTTACTTGATGTTAATTGTTGCTAGGTAAACCTGCAGTAGAACCACCCCGACCACCAGCAGCCTCAGAAGATGATTTATCTCGTAAAGACTGGTTTCATGGGCCCATGTCAAGGCATGATGCAGAAAGCCTGCTTGTACGTGATGGAGATTTCTTAGTGCGTGAAAGCACGACCAATCCTGGACAATATGTCCTCACAGGATCACAGAATGGTTATCCAAAACATCTCTTGTTGGTTGATCCAGAGGGAGTGGTGAGTAGCTTGGGCCTGGGTATTAGAACATCTAATGACTAGCCAAAGATTACATCGCATTGATGTGTTAGGATTAGGGTCAGGATTAGGATTAAGATTGTATTCAACTCAAGATTAGTCTTTAGCAATGGCGAGGCAAGGCATGGCAGCTGTCAACTGGTTGTGGTATGCTAGTAAATAGATTAGATATAATACATTTCTAAAGTTTGAATAATTCAGATCTTTACTGTCAATGCAATGGAAGTGTTGATAAAATATTGCATGAATTCATTTCCTCAAGTTGATCAATTCATAGGAATTCAAATTTCTTTTTACTTCCTGTGCGTTTCCTATTGGTCAATCGGTTCTGAAACGAAATCTAATTGGCTCATCTAAAAGTAACAGGAAGTTTATCAATTTTCTACCAAATGAATTGATTAACTGAGGAAAGGAATTGGTGCAATATTTTATCAACACTTCCATTGCATCAACAGTAAGAATTTGCATAGCATGACCTGTTGCTATGGCCAGCTTCGCCACTTGTGCATTTGTTCCTGTACCGGCGTTTGATACCCGCAATATACAGTTCTTTCATTATATGATTTCATCTCAGGCACATGTGAGAAGTGTGGATCCACTTTGACTCTACTAAACACCGCAGGGTTTTCTCTGGATAACAATGAAGTATTGGTGTTACTGGATCCTTAGGGACAACCAGGGTTCCCAATTGAATTTGGTGTAGGAGGCTCTATGGTGCACAAGGTCCCTCACCAAGAGGGTTTGGAGCAGGGCGCTTATATATATAATAAATATAAGGGCGCTTATATATAAGCGCCCTGGTTTGGAGATGTCGGCATATAGAGCGTTTGCACATGACGTCACAGCCGCCATGTTGGTGTTCCTATTCAAAGGAATTTTAATCAGATTCTTTTGTCTGGAACACCAACATGGCCGCCATGGCTTTTGTTGAGTTCCTCCCTGGGGAATGAGTGCAAACACTCTATTATCCAAAACATTTAATGAAGAATATCGTGTAGAATTTATGTTTTAAAAGCTTGAAACGTTTCCCTTGACATTTCTTTGGTAAGAAGGAAATAATTTCGAGAAACAACCGGCGATTATCTACGTTGTATAGGCGGCTTCTATTGGGAACCCTGGAGTCTGGGGAACATTTTAGAAGTGAATAAGTACTCCAGCAGAAATACAATAAAGTTAGTTCAGTTTCGTAAGTATTCTCGTGTTTTTTAGGTGAGAACCAAAGACCATTCATTTGAGAGTGTCGATCATCTAGTTCGCTATCATCGCGACAATAAAGTTCCTATCATCTCGTCTGGAAGTGTTATGATATTACGTCAGTCTGTGGTGAGGAACGATCCTAGTCAATCTGCTTATGATGTGCCTATATAACCTGGTCTTAGTACAAGATTCCTAGATCTGGATGGATGTCTATCGATAAGTTCCGATTTCAGCATAGTCAAAGAAGAGATGGTCTGGAGACTTGGCCAAAGTTAGAACTTGAGGGTTGTTTAGGTACAATCTTAGTGATATTTGAGGGTTGTTGAGGTACAATCTCAGTGGTATTTTTGTAGTTTAACCAAAAATGGTACACCTACGCATTCTTATATATTCAGATTTCAAACGATCAATTACTGTAGCCCGTTAATTTATGGTATCAAATTTTAAGAGGACCATATACCCAATGGCCATTGATATTTTCAGGACCGAGAACGGTCACTGGCGGAGCCAGCTCGACACTTCAGTCCCGCTATGCAAATTCAAAATTATCATTATTCATTTCTTTAGAAATTGATTGTTTTCACAGTCAATGAACATGAAAATATTTGCATAGCGGGACTAATCATCAGGTTGGCTACGCTACTGATAACGGTATGATTTGAGTTTGGGTCAGCAATAGCTTTTACGATGTGTAATTTATATTGTAAATTATTAAGTGTGAAATAATAATCGTTCAGTGAAGCGTTTGATCTTTTATACAATATATTTAACGAAACATATTTCATATATTTTGAGGCGCAAGAATATATGAAGCAGAAAATATCTTAAAATTGAAAATTTGATGGCTCTTTGCAAGTGCAGTCATACTGTTCAAGGTAATTTATCTTTCGTTATAAAACTTATTGAAAAAGATCGAGTGATGATTCGTTTGAGAGGCCTTGGAATAGCCTGGGTAACAATAGCCGACGCAATAGACTCGAGAGCTCGAGTCTATGACGTATGGGCTACCGTCGGGTTTTTGAGGGAGGGTTTTCGGGGTAGAAAATTAAGACGAGAAAAGTGGGGGGGGGGGGGAGACCTGGCTTAATTTTCCGCAAGGTTTCTCCCCAAAAAAATGGGCTGCTACCACTGGCTGCTACACAAGCTGCAAAACCAGGACTCGTGTATTATACCACATGCAAGTCTACATGATTTCCGAAGGTGAGCATCGTTTGCTGTACTGTAACGTTTATTGAAAGCCAGCGTTGAAATAAGATACTCTAAAATAACAGTGATTGTTTTCTTGATCGCTTCGGCCTCCTGCGCTGAAATAATCTAAATTGTTTATATTCTGCCAGCTCTTTTTCGCATTTCGGACATTCGTGGACAATGTTTTTCAAGTCATCCACTAAAAATGGAGCCCAAAGACAACAATAGCATCTAGAAAACAAAACAAAAAACATTGAGTTCTTGAACGATTGTGGCGTTCCAGGTCATTTTGAGTTCAGTGGATTATAGTTTGCTTGTTTGTTTTAGTATTGGGTGGGCCGTGACCAATTCGGTGGTTGTTAATTTACAAACCGCTAAATGTGAATATTTCATCAACGAAATATGTTGAAAACTTTTTGAGAATTTTAACAAACGCAATTAATTCTAAAAAAATTCGCTGTGTATTGGCTGGAGTTATGAGCCAAAACTGCCACACGTATTTTATGAAAAATTCAAGCGAGGCCATATATGTAGGTGCGCATTTCTGCCCACGCTGAATTGTTGCATACAAATTAGCAAAGACAATATGAACGCTTAGTAATATGTTCAACGTTGATTTAGCAATCTGTGTTAACGCTGTGAGGCTATTGAGGGAATCACTCTGGGTCATGAATTGAAACATTTTCTTATCTCGCTATATCTGCCTTTTTCTATGAACGGCGAGATTTTCCATTAGTTTGATAAAAATAAAGTACTTCAGCTATCTATGTTCCTACTGATGCATGAATGAGTTGGTTTCTAGGGAATTCCGAGGGGCAATATCATAAGATCTGATCAGCTTTTTTCTAATACATGGAAAAGCTCAGGAACTTCCAATCTAGTACATTCATTGAACAACTGAAGTAAAGCTGACTAAAAGAAGCGTGTTTACGTATATCTCATATTGTTCGGCTACAATTTAGTGCATAAGTGTTTACTTGTTCATAAGATGCGTAGGAGTTTTCATTTTTTATGTCATTATTGTCCTCTTCTATCAGTTCTTTGCACAAACAAGTGTAGATGGTAAAATCATAGATATAAGAGAGCGTTATATCATGTCAGACTGACATTGCTCAGACCTGGGAAGGTTTTAGCGAAACATCGTTCTCTAAATTCCCTGCAGCGAAAGCGCTCGCCGCTAAGTTAAGACGCTTTGTCGTGGTTTGTATCTGACCTACCTCAAAGATTTGACGTCTCGAGCAAAAGTCCTTCATCACCTAGTTTTACGTCTCGTGCAAGAACCGTTCAGTTTGGTTGTCAGATACAAACCATGGCAGCTTATTGTAGAATATTGCCTACACTAGACCACTCTACGGTAAAGATGTGAATATACTTACTGAAATAAACAAAGACAAGCAGTCGCCCAGTATGTCCAGCGTCCATATTTTAACCGAATTCTACTCACAATTTTCTCCTCACAAAAAGGACAATTGGTATAGACGGGTACTTCTTGAAAAATACTTTCATCGTATTCAGGTTTTGTCTGTTCCTCCAGAAGACATTGCTCTTCGTTTTCCTCCTGCGCGGCACTCATTCGACGATCAGTTGTACACTGCTCACTCCTGGTTTAAATGCCACCAACTAAAAAGTTAAACAACTCGAACTTGATAGTTTCCAACTGTGTTCAACTTGCTTCGTTTGATTTCTTCGAGTGTCTGCGACAAATTAAAGCGCTCCTCTTAATGAATGCATTTTACTTGGATTAAACGCGGGTACTTAGTGGTTTGGCTAATCATTTGAGCTAAAAAATGCTTAACATCTGCTGCTTTTGACGTTCAGTGCGAAAAACATCCTGACCAATAAACTGTATTGCTTCATACAAGTTCCTCAAATGCATTTTATCCTTCTGAGGATGTGTTTTTCAGGATATGTTTGTAATCCTGTTTAATATTTTTCTCAGAACGTTCTACATACGTTTCCTTTTCGTCCCTGGCCTTAGGGGAAAATTCTATCATAGAGATCTTACTTATGATGGCACGAAGTTGTTTGTTTGAAGATTTGTAAAATGTTTTTAACAATTTAAAAAGCTTTGAACACCATATTATCATTAAAAACAAAATCATTGGTTTACACTGCTACATATTGATCTGTCATCTTGTTTTGTCAATGTGAACAATAGTCCTGATTGTTGATATGAATTGGTCACGAAAGCCGCAATGGTCTAAAAATTACTGAGTGGCAACCGTCACAGTGATAAAAAAGTAATAAGCTGCCGGCCGGTTCGCATCTGAATACTACTTGAAAAAACCCACTGGGATGTTTCGAATGAATGTCCTTTGGCGAGGTATAGCTAAGAAATTCATGACGAAAACCGTCGAAATGCTTTCATTTTTTTCAAGCAGTTCAGAAAAACCACAGCAGCTTATTTTATTTTCGGCTACATACTTCCCAGCTCGATCGGATTCGATTTCCGACTCAAATCCAGTATACAAGCCAGTACATATTAGTACAACTCCTGATGTAATTTTCGGAATTCGCTTTATCTTTCTTTTACTAAAAATCTTCAAATGTGACGCAATTGCATTTCATAATTCATAGCAGTTAACCACAGCAAGAAGCCGCAAACTAGATAGAGATCTTTTTATTAGTAACGGCACGAGCCATCTGGCAAGAGTTTCTACTCTAGTTTTCGAGACATTTTTGTCAAAAATATACAACATATTTTGCAAAGAACGTGTGTGTTTTGGTATGAATGCAACTATTCATTCAGTTATCCAAGTTAGAGACACTTATATGCGATACTATATGCGGTGGTCTTGTATAGAATTGGGAGATATATTTGCTTGCTCTTGTATAATATTTCTGACGTCGCCCACCACCTGCGCTGCTCAAAAATAAATTACGGAACTTGGAATAAATTACGCAAGTCGATGTGCCCGCGTTCTGTCCGCCCGCGCGCCATTTTCCCACCCTAATTTTCAAGCCCGCAAGTTTCATTTCAGCCAATCAAAAACGTTCTTGTATAACATGAATATTCATGCCAGAATTTTATCAATGGCGGCGAATTTGAATGGCTTTTGTTCGCCGTGTCAATTTTTAAATGCATTTATCTTCGAAAATTTAATTTCTCTGGTCGACTTTTCGTCAAATACTTAAAGAACTATATCAAAATGTGTTGGTTTCCCACAAATGAAACGAAAGAGGTAATATATTAATGGTTTTTTTGCATGTTTTAAATGCGTCCAAATGATTTTGCAGCTATATTATTATAGGAGGGTCTTAATGGGGGTCTTTGGGTGTCAGTTGTCAGCTAAAATTTATGCCAGTTGTCAGTTGTCAGTGCGATATATTTTGCATGGTGTCAGCAGTCAGTTACTACTATAAAATGCTCGCCATGTTTTCGTCATTTCTCAGTTGTCAGTTAGGATATTTTGTCAGTTGTCAGTCAAAAATTCAGGCAAATGTCAGCAGTCAGTTAACGCCATTCAGACCCTCTTATAGTGTGCTTTAAATTCACAACTTTATTCACAACTAAATTCGCAGCTTTAACAGGGCAGGTTTTAATGACTAAATGATCACAAGATAATGTCATATTCGAAATAGTTGTTTTACCAAGGATTTTGGTCAAACTTCTATTTAAAATGAAGCTTATTGTTAATAATATATTAACAAATATATGGTCAATATCTTCTATCAGTATTCAAAGGGTTTTTGAAATGGGGCACAGAAAAATTGCAAAAGCTAACAAACCTAATAAAATATCAAGATTTTTCAACGAAAATTGCTTCCGGCTTGTACAGAACATTGAATCAAATTTCTACCTTTGCACGACTCCGGAAAGTTTGAAATAGTGGTTGCACACAGTTTTGATGTTTCTGCATATTTTCTTTGAAATTTCGGTTGCACTATTTCAAAACTTGCCAGTGCAGCAGGAAGAATAAACAAGGGCACAGTTTAGTGTCGCAGTTTACTGCCGTCGTTAATGTTTACTGCACGTTGTGCTTCCACTTTCCAGCATTCATTTCCATGCAGCGTCTATCCACCACAAAAATATTCTACACAAAAATAATTCTTTAATGCCTGACCCTTTTAGAGGGAGGAATACACATTATGTTTGCATCTCATATTAGAAATAACTGTTGCAAAATATACCACAGTACACTTAGTATCTGATTGAAGCCAACTTACTGAAAACCGTACTCCTGATGCATATACAACAACTGGTTATTGTACGGCAATCCACATGCCCCCGAGCTCGTCATGTGATAGATCATGTAATGTAGTCTAATAATGTGAATAGGGTGTAAAGAAAAATACCTGTGGTTCCGGTTTCATATCGTGAAAAAATTAGGGTCGGTAGGTCGGAAATAAATTTTTTTTTAAAATATTTTTTTCATGGTTTTGGCGTTTTTTTGCTGGGCGATTTGCAGTAGAGTCCCGACATCAATATTAACTAGGGATGTGTATTTCCTATGGACGAATTTAGGCAATTTGGTTCAATAATTAGTGTGAGACGCCCGCAACCACCTGGAGAAAGTAGGGTCGCACAGTCAATCGCGTTGAAAAAATAATAGGGTCGGCAGAAAAAAATAGGGTCGTTTGGGAATCGGAACCACAGGTATTTTTTTTACGCCTAGGCTATATGAAGTCTTGTGATGTAAATTCCTAAACTTGCATATCTATATATCAATAACATGTACCAATGTAATCTAATAAACTTGAATGCTATTATGGCTAGTCTGAGTTAATTATAATGTGTATACAAGGCCATTTTCAATCCATTTAAAGTAACAAACAAGACTATATATGTACACTAATATTTGTCAATCTAATCTAATAAACCAGAATGGTGCCAGGGGTATGTTAATTATAATGTTTGTGCAAGTTTATTGTCATTCTATGGAAAGCATGTCATTGACATAAATGCTGTAACAGGCATGATACTACAGCATGCTAAGTTAATGAACTTTATCCATGCCTTAAATGGCATGTCATTCAATGTCATGCTTTTCTCGTTAATTGTCATGTTTTTTTTATAAAAACTGTTGCAAACATGGAGCTCAGCATGTAACGACAAGGCTAAGTATTTCCTTATCAGTTCCGAAAATTATATTGCGAACTCCTGATTATCAATGCAAGGTCAGATCATTGGCAGTTAAAAACACAAACAAGTTGTCAACACTTTCTGAGTCACAGGTATTTTAGAATTTTGCAGCAATCGTAGGGAGTATGGCTGAGTTCTATTTTAGCCTGAAATTAAAACACATTTGATGTGAGAATTTGGAAAAAGTCTACTATATTACAGTGATAATTTGGTGGCTGAGGTTTGGGATCATGAATTAGAATGATATTTAGAATGATATAATAATATGATGGTTTAGGACAAAGGTGTATTATTTGAGCTGAATTTATGCTTTATGGTAAGGGATATATGCCAGATTATGTAGATTTAAATGGCTGTGTGAAACAGCTAGTTAGTGACTGAGAAATATGTCAAGTACACCCTCAAGTCATGACACATTTGATTTTTGAGTAATACATTAAAAGCACAAGCATGTGATCTGTGTATGATTTTTGAGGCAAGTTGATGGTGATATTACTTGTAATAGAAAAGCATTTAAAGAATTTAGTTTACCAACTATTTTGGCAATATGGTTTGGTTCAGCCAAGAAAATTGAAGCAATAGTTTATGCATATCAGGATGAAATCGTTATCCAATTTACAGATATTGATTAAACCATGGCTTGAAATTTTCATCACTATCCAGTAGGATGCTATCTGTTATCCACCACAAAAATAATCTAGTATCTCACATTTGGAAAGTAGTATTCAAACATTGAAACAAGCCAAAATTAGTTTTCAATTGTACTGAATTTGATATAATGAATCTAAGATATGTTCATAAAGGATTTGTAAAAACAGAAAAGTACTGTTAATGTGGAGGATAGAAATTTGTTTAGCATCCCAATGAATACTGAGCTTGTGATGTCCAATATCCAAATTTACAATCTGGTATCCTCACTATCCTACAGATTTCACATTCATTTCGTTTGAGTTTTGTTCATAAATGGATTCCAGCTATGATCAAGGCAAGAAGAACGAAAACCATTACCACAGCTGGAAAGAGCATCTTAAAATGAGTAAAATTGCAAAGTTTGGTTGCGAATTGTTGTAAAATGAGGAAAATATAGCCCTGTGTCTGTGAAGTTCGCAAATTTTGTATATATTTGCATTATTAAGCCCGGGAAAAATAACCATTTTTGAGCCGAAAGTATAGTTCTTGCCTTGAATAAAATTTAGTCTGCAGCTGGAATCGCCCATTAGTATCAATGAAAATCTCCAGAAAATACACGAGTGAGAATATGACCATTGTTATTGTGCAAACTGACCTGCACTGTTCACAGTTGAACACAAAAAAAACATTTAAAGAGGATGACATATAGGAATGCACGATAGGGTCACTTAAAAACACGAAACATAACACGAGTTGAAAGGATAAGCTTGAAGTTTGTTTTGTTTTGAAAGCTGTCAGTGGGATAATCTCTGGCTAATCTTTTATGTAAGGTGATGTCATTTCTATTCATTTCATGTGACCTTTTATCTTGATGCTCCAGGGAAAAATTTCAGTCAGATGCAAAAAAATAGTTGGAACTTAAAATATCTTAAACTTGTTTCGTTATTATCCTCTCAAATTATATCAGTGTGTTAATGTGTGTTTGTATTATAACTATTGAGTATTGTTGTCTTTCTTGGGTTGTTCTTAATATGGGATTCTTGTCCTGTTGACTATACCTTCAACCTTATTCCTTTCCTTCATATAAACATGTGTGTATATTCTTGAATTTATAATATCTAGTATTTGTTCATATATAAAAGGTTGTGAAGTTAATAAATAAGAGTTCTACCCTAGAAATGTAGCCAGCAAGTTTAGGAAAAATACTGTAATCACCCATGATTAATCACACAATATCCTCAAATGTTGCATTTTATTTTATTAAATCTTTTCGAGAAGAACCAGTATTGGCGAAGTAGAATTTCAACGCGAAAACGGCTAGTTTTATATTACTTCAAAAAAGCTGATTTACACTACACAACTTTTGCCTAAAACTGTCGCATGCAACCTGCTTACAACTTGAGTTGTACTGTGTAAATCAAGCACGCAACTCACTTACGTTAGGCGATATGTTAGGCGAGACGTATGCTTGATTTACTCAGTACAACTCAAGCTGTAAGCAGGCTGCATGTAACAGTAGTTTTAGGCAAAAGTTGTGTAGGGTAAATTGACCTTTATCGTGATATCAAGAAAGCGCTGAAGATGCAGATATGTTTTGTGAATTATTACAGTAATGAGTTGAAGGAACAGAATGCATGATCTTCAGAGAAGTCCACACATACCAGGGCAGCAAAATAAACTACACCGCTCTATTAAAGTTTCTGTGATCACAGTAGCAATTTCTTACAAATCCTTCAAAACTTAGAATTGATCGATGCAAAATTCCTACTGTGATCACAGAAACTTTGGTAGTGTGAACCAGACTTAATAAAACGCTACAAGATGTAAAGAAACTCTAACGACTGCCTGTTCACCACCATCTGCTGTCCAAATTGCTAAGTATCCCCCTTGTTGAGGTACTGATTGAACAGGGAAGCTTAAGTTATAAATAACGATGAGTTGACATTTTCGTGACATCGAGCATGCGTGGCAGAACACACATGGTATAAATCATTGAATGCATTTCTAAAATTAGACACAAGAGACAACTGCGAAATAATAGTTTAATTGTAGCTCTATAAATAACTGTATATCATCAGCGACGAAATATTTTTCTTAATAACTTAAATCTGTGAGTACATGGAAATAAATAGTCTTTCTTACAGATTTTCAACCTTTTTATTTAACATTTTTTCATTTGTCAATGTTACGCAGCACAAGCGAGGTTGTTCATTCTATATTTACTGTATTAATCCTGTGGTTTCTTCACAACATCTTTGTTTTTCCAATTCCTGCGGTTTTTTTAAGATTCCGTAAATAGTTCTTCAATGAAGTCATTCATATCTCCATTATCGCATTCTCCGGGGGCACACTCGCGCTTTGCTGGTTTTTCTTTGCGAAGAACTCGTCGAAATTCCCTTTTCTTACATCCCCATACCCCAAAGGGACAATCCAGTTGTCGCTTTTCGTCCATCGCTCTATCACTGGTTCCTTCGTCTCGCGCTCGTTCCCAGAGCTCTTGTATCTTTGCTCGACATTCTGCATCATCTGTCAAGCAGGGAACATTGTTTTGGAGCAAATCTTCACGCAACTTGCGCCAGCTTGCTGCGCCATCATCTCGCTGAACTCGGAGTTTTACTTTGCTGTGTTGATGTTTACTTTTGTATGATTTCTTTCTCAAGCCGCGCATGCATCCCCATATTTCCGGGGGACATTTTAAGGCATCGACAGCAACCGTAAAAGCGACCAAGAGAACTAACAACAGCTTCATATCTAGAAAATTATATTAGAGAGATCAGATTTAGTATAAAAAATTCAGTCTTGAAAACCAAATGATCGTTTTACATGGTTGTCAGATTTTTTGTGCGCATTTATTTTGACCCAATAACCCATTCATAAAGCCCGCATTTATATTGATAATAGAGAGGTTAAGATACCCCGGTTTCGGTATACGTATACGGGTATAGCATGATTTTGGTTAGCAATATTTTCGCGGTCGATGTCTGTAGCTTTACTGGTAATTGAGGTGCACATTTTTCGCATTATATCATTGTCTATTGCAAGAAAACAGAAAAAAGTATGATCGAATTACAGACATCAGTAAAACAAGATGACATTATTTCTGTTTCTGAAAGAAAAGCTTCTCAAACTGAAGTACCATGCTCAATGATTTTTGAGTCGAATAGAATCTTATTTGACGTTGATTGGTTCAATGAAAACGATCCAGTCCAAGGAAAGACTCTGACACGACGACTGTTGTTTACGGAGAAAATTACAATGTGGCGCAATAACAGCATTTGCGCTTAGCTATATAGAAGTCTGAAAATCAAAGCGTTTATAATTAGCTTGACAAACATATTACTGTACCTCATAAAATTATCGTTTTTAATGAAAATGACTCGGCATGCAAACAACCGTTTAAGTGGCGTAAGTGCAGTGCAAATGAATCTGACAGCGTTGAAAGCTATAGAGGCGATATTTGTTTTGTGGAAACAATATGAAAAGGATGCGTACGTCAAGAATTAAACTTTAAAATATAATAAAGCGCCTGTCATGTTCATTTTTCAAAGCCGAGAAAATGATCGTGCATGGCTGTCTGATCTTGCTTCATTGCAAATGCGGTTTTTTTTTACATAACGGCTAATTTTCGGCTGTTAAAAAGATACAGCTTGATAGATGAAGTCAAAATTGTGATGAAAGATATTTAGTTTGATTTAGTGTTATGCAAGATATTTGGTTGTTTTCAAGTTTGGTTTAATTAATATCTGTTGTAAAACACCCGTTGTACGTTTTTTCGCAGTTGATAATTGTGCCGCTCTAGCGCAAAAACTGATAAGTAAATGATTTCCACAACAACTACGTGATAACCAAAGACAGTTAAAAACGGTTACATTTCGAAATCCGGCACATCTGCTCTCTATCGTTTGTCATTTGAAGTATGTTCTACGTATTTTTCGTATAAACTGTTGTTCTACTGAACTAAATTACAGGAAGAAAGGCATTCGAGTTCTCTATATGTTAACTTTTTGTCGTAATTTAAATTTCCTTAAAGAGGTCCCAAAATAGTGAAAAAGTGCCCCAAAACAGTAACTTCTTTGTTTTACAAAGTATGTATGAAAACAATTTTTCTTACCTTTTTGCTAAAATGTCGATATCTTTAACTCTTTTCTTGCCTTTCTTTGCTTATCTTCAGTGATAATTTTCTTGTGTTGCAGTATTGGAGTTGACGCTTTGAGAGTGTGTGAGTTTTGTTTGAGAAGATGCGTAATGTCGCGGCATTAAATACCATCCCAGATGACACCAGAGACCCCAAGAGATTCGACATTTATTTCCGCCCTTTTGGCATCACAAACACATATTTGGAAAGTTTGAGCTTGTTTGCATGACTCCGCGCTTCGGAAGTGTGGTTAATTATCGCACATCAATGAAATATTATCACGAAAGCGTGACCTATTCATGTCATTGCTTGTTGTTTGTTTTCAAAATTTTCGCATGACGCTGTCGTGTCTTTGTAGCGCATTAAAATGCCGGGTTGTTCAGACAAACTGCTTGCATTCCACCTGCCATGTCTCGATCTCCTGTTTGCATTATAAATATAGGACTTGCGCGCAGTTTGTAGCTGCTTGCGTAAATTGAAAACGTTACCTAGCAAAAACTGGAGTGCTTTCTTATAGGCGGGACAAGAACTCGCGCAGATGATACGCTGTCCACAAGACCGCGGAGCTCAAAAGTAACTGAGCAATGTACATATAGAAGCTTCGGTAGCGCAATTGTCAGAGCATTCCCATTTCACCTCTGAGATTGTGGGGATTCTCGCTACGGACTCTTGCATGACACTTATGTGAAAAGAGTCACGGTCAACGCTTTACCGAAAGTCGTGGGTTTTCTCCGGGTGCTCTGGTTCCCTTCCACAGGGAATGTTGACAGGGTGGGTTGGGATTATCCCCCTAACTGACCCTTCCAGCGTAGCTCTGCTCTGTGATCAGACATGAGTCATAAGGTGGCTGCGATAGGCGCCCTTAGAAAGCCTTCGACTCGATCAGGTTAAGCTGCGTCCTTCGTAATTCAGCTTTAGCTCTCAGCTGCAAGTAAGGATGACTTGCACACTGCCCACTTACCCCTCACTACCACAGATCGTTGAAGATTATGTAATACTTTCCATATGTTTCCTCTATAAAATAG
The DNA here is from genome assembly GCA_902702795.2 of Paramuricea clavata. NCBI lineage: Eukaryota > Metazoa > Cnidaria > Anthozoa > Malacalcyonacea > Plexauridae > Paramuricea > Paramuricea clavata. Next base: position 23,680 of record CACRXK020000113.1, read on the forward strand.
TATATATAGCTTAAATCATAGTTAATATCTTATCCTACGTTTCAGGGCATGCCCCTTTATCAAGGATAAATAACATAGTTTGATGTACATGCTTTTATATCCTATATGCTTAAATTAATCTAGTTGTAATGCCAGGATTGTACGTCTGAGAAGAGTTCAGTTCATAATCGGTCCCTTGCATTATTTCGAGCGCCCGTGGAATGACGTCAATACCGTAGGAAGAATATCAGAAAGTTCAAGTATTTGAGGTGTGGTTGACTGACTCACCAAACTTGGTCAGATCGAGTGTTTACGCAGTATCACAATGAGATATTGTGCACCTTGCTTGTGTTGTTTATGCATTTAGCGCGCGATTAAAATAACTTTACCCTGTTAGGGCGCTAAGTGACTGCTGTCAACCCGGGCGAGATGTAAACTTCTCACATGCAAATCACGGAAGACGTTAATAATTAGCTTAATTTTGCGCAAGAGTTATCAAACTGTAAACTTAACACATGCTGTCCAGGGATACCTATAATATGTCATGGTTTTATTGGAAACCAAATTTGTTGTTACCAGTCTCGTATAAAGCAGTGAATTTCAAGTTAGTAACTGAAAATAACTCGACCAATTTAGCGTGCTAGCTGACCTCTGTAATTCAACTACGTTCACAAAAGACTGCACGAATTCAGAATCGTACGTTCCATTTCTTCATTGCTGTTGGAGTAATTTCCTAAACACACGACTGTTTGTATCGCTGTGTTTCACAAGCTATGTAACGTTGTATGAGATATACAGTCACTCGCCTTTAGCTCCAAGTTTTGTTCAATGTGCATATATTACGCAAAGCGGTAATTTGCGCGGCGTCATGTATGAAAACCGCAGACAGTCACATTATACATGGTGTACTTATATTAATAACCACTATATGCTCCCAGGGCGGTAGAATATTCAGGAGATTCATTAGTGAAACAGAGTCCAAAGGGGACGCCATTTTGTGGGCGTATTTTAATTTCCTTTTCCTTTGTGTTCATTTATTGATTTTCAACGGAACTGAAGAGATAAGAATCTACAGACCTATATTTTTGACACTTTTATAAGTAATTGTAATAATTTTGTTTTTATGACTATTCTGTGAAATGCACACATGAATTTCAGAATTGTTCAATGAAATTTCACGAAGACTCGTTCTTCACTGGCTTGTCGGCTTGAAAGGACTAATAATTACTACAAATTAACGAATTAATGTTAGACTCGAGACAAAGAACACAGTCGCAGAAGAAATATTGAACGAGAGGGATGTATTACCTCAAAAATCCTCGTGTACTTTGCCAAAAATAAAAAAATCTTTATATCCTGAAGTCCTCCAAAAAATTTGAATTCCCTAAAATCGCAAGACTTCCCATCAAATCACTAAAAATCCCACAAAATAGCTAAAAATCTTTTGCAAAACCGCTTGGAGGCGTTCCCCAAAATTTTGAAGATTATTTCTTTATACTCTTAAAATAACATGAGTTTGTGATACCACAGGAACGGTCATGATTCACGGAGGATTATGGCCAGATGTCGTCATACTCCATAATCATAATGACCGAGCACGCGACGCTAATACCTTGAATCTTGGCTCGCGTGCCTTGCAGACGTTTTATCACGATATTTCAAATACCTCCTTTCTTAATCATTTTAAGATTGAAAACTATTTATACTATAGGTGATAAATATGCGCTATAAGCTTTGGCATCGTGCCTACAAGGATAAGATCATAGTGAGTGTTTTTGTATTGCAGTAACGTTATGATTGGGGGGACAGAATCTATTATTTGTCATACTTACTAGAGAGTGTTGTGACATAAGCACTTTAGTGGTTGGTTAAATAAACACTAGATAACCAAGAAAGAAAATTCAGAGAACCGCACGGTCCTTTGAAAACCAGGCAACTGAAGGCCACCGTGTGTTTAAATAAGTTTAAATAATGATAGTGGAGGATTGTATTTGTACAATATGCATTTGTCAGATTATAATAAGAGTGCTTGCAGTTTGGGTCTTGTAGTGTTGCGACAAGGGGTGACTGATCAGTCTTGAACAGGAGATGCTTATCTTAGCGGGAGTGTGGGTCTGATAAGAGAAAGCTAACCTCTTCATGCTTGGTCAGCCAAGCCTAGGTTTGAGGGGGTATAACAATATTTTAGACTTTTCCTTCCTGAGTGACCTCAAAATGACGTAACAGGATGTTGGAAGGTTCTTAAAATAAATATAGCACGACATGCGACGTAGACAGTTTCCGAGGGGGAATTGATTTCACTAAAAATATTTTCCAACGTTTGAAATACGCAGCAATTTAATCACGCCATTGGCTTTGGAACTGTACAGTATCTTAGCATAATCAAAAACCCATCAATGTGGATAGTGTTAGTGTCCAGTGTAAGTAGTATTTTACAACAAGCTGTCGTGATTTTTGTGTCCGCCTGCCTGAAAAAGATATCTCAAACGCGTGTATCATCTGGTTCATATATTTCAGACAGAAACCGCTTGAATGTTCATGTTTGCTTAAGTGTTTACAACTTGTACTTGAACAAACAACTGAAGATAATTACAATCTGTAGTGGACGTGACACAACTACATTCTTTTCTGATCATTATCAAACCACAGTACGTGCAAAAAAGAAATGATTGGCGTCTCTATCAAAGCACATTACGTGCAGGCATGTGACCTTACACTTGTTCAAGTCAGTCTCTTTTTTTTATTCACAAAGTGTGAGGGCGGAGGATTTAAAGGAGATTTTCCAGCATGACCTTGTAAAGCTGCCGAATAAAAACTCTAATTTCGAGTAAATTCATTCTGACCTTGACTGGAGAATTCTACCAAGTGGTTGGGGGTTGTGACGTACGTTTTCCACGGGTTGTTTTTTGACCTACCATGGGAGGGGATCAAGCACCTACAGACCCAAAAGGAAGAACTTAGAATAAATCTTTCTACGCGTTTCTAAATGACGCGCGTGTTTTTGACAATAGATATCTTAAGATCGACATTCGCGGCAGGTTACTAACCGCAAACAACTTTTGCCGTTAGCGTTCCGCCGTAAACATCAATTATTGCTTTGTACATTCCATGAACATTCACGTGCAAAGTTGTTGTAACCTTGCAATTTTAACCTTGAGCGTTTGACATCAGATTTTTGAATATATTTATTGATTACGGCGTGAGTCACATGATGATGCCATACCCTCAAGCTTTGTTGCCATGTCGTTATTCCATGGTCATCGACGACGATGTGAAACAGTCTAGATCTCAGTACAATCTTGGACATAACCCTTCCTCGCTTTATTGCCAAGTGATGCACATTGTTGACGAAGTAAACTTCTTCACCCACTTAGATCAATGTTGTGAACAGCACTGAAACCAATTTTGGTAATTTATCATGAGGCCCAACATATTGAGTTGGGGGATGGGATTTATCATTAAGGGATATGCGAATATTGTACAGAGGAAAGGCTAGCCTCGACCAGTTATGTCAAAAGATTGTAGTTTGTCTTTTGCATGTGGTATGCAAGTGAATATAAAGCCTGGTTTACACTATCAAAGTTTCTGTGATCACAGTAGAAATTTTGCCATGGGTAAATTTTAAGTTTTGAAGGATTTGTAAGAAACGTTTGAGAGAACTGACTCGGTGTTAAACATTAATTGAGTTCCCTCAAACATTTCTTACAAATCTTTCAAATGTAAACCAAGCCATAGACTACCTTGATATGGTGGCCACAGCCCACAGTCAACAGCCAAATGAAAACACTGAGACTTTAAAACTGATGAAGCTGAAACTGTATCGACTTAATTTTTTTCAATCTTTAATAAGTATCTTTGCATTGGATCATACCTCTATGGCAGTTACATGCAAGAGGAATATGTTCACCTCAACATTCAACACAAACGGATGTGTTTTTTTTCGGTAGGTTGATAAATCTTTTTGAAAATAATTTTCTCTGATCTCGGTTCTTAATTTTCTACTTCCCCATTCATCCGTCAGATTGTTTCCTCGGATGTGCGTAAACGTTTCTTTGGTGGAATTTAATCAGTAACATTCTATCCTGAAAACAGATTTTTTATGTAAAACATACAAAACACAGAACTTCACGTTGTTGAAGCGAAGCAAAGCCTCCAGAGACGGATTTTCATATTTTCGTTCGGGGCGGGGGGTGGATAAATATCTGGGAGGGGTGCTGCTGCTTGCTTTGACCGGGGCATGGTGGCAACGCCCGGAAAGGCCAAGGGAAAAGTTTAACAAAATTTGTTTTCTAGGCCTGCATGACGAGATCTGAGACCATAATATTGGTAATTTTACAAATTTAGTAGTAAGAATAATCAAATATGAAACTATCAAATCAAAATATATGTAATTTGTGGGGGTGTCAAATGCGCCTTTGGGGGGGGATGCAAATCATTTCCGGGTGTGTGTGTGTGCCTCCCCCCCCCCCAGAAAATCCGTGCCTGAAAGCCTCTATTAACATTTAACCCTCACGTTTGAGATGGCACTTAACTACTAATACCTCTTTCCTGTCCAAAAAATTTCCTATTGACAAATGAAATTATCTAGCATTAGATAGCGTCTAAATTGCTTTACACTGATTGGCTGAGCTATAGCCTGATATAGAAACCTTCAAATACCCGATACAAACACTGAAGTTCAAAATAGACAATGTTTTCATCACAAATGAATACATGTTGTTTTCGCAGACAATGTTTTATCTGGGAATGTTCAATGTTAGATGCAAATGACGGTATTTAGCGTTTCATATAGAGATGATATTTTGTACCCCATGACATTTCATATCTAAGTCATCTAAGAGTAAATCCCGTATTCTAAAAGCTCACTCACACTCAATGAGTGGAAGTTTAATCTGAGGTTCTCTCGAGTGTCATTGCCGTTTTTGAATAGCTGGAGGGTTAGTGTCATACCTTACTATGTGACTACTTACCTTCCAGCTATTCAAAAGCAGCATTGACACTCAAGACTCAAGAGAAGCTCAGATTGAACCTCCACTTTTCGAGTGTGAGTGAGCTTTTAGAATACAGCCGTTAGACTGCGCTCACACGAGAGAATTTGAAACGGTGACGCAAATTCTGGTTCCATTGTGTGAGGTCAGTGAGGAAGGTTTAGTGGCCAATGGTCGCTAACACCAAAAGAGTAAAACAAATAAATCATAGTTGAATAAGGCAGTTGAGGCTGACAAGTTGTGGTGGCACTATTGTGATATAGTACCTTTACCAGATGACTGTGACATTGGAGAATACTGAGAAGACAAATAACTGAAAATATTCTGTAAAATTAAAATGTGTAAGTGTCAAGCATCAGAGGTGCCTTAGGCCACATAAAATAACTTGCTGGATTCTCATCACTGCCCAACTGTATTTTAAGAGCTGTGTTAAAATATTTTGTATTTTGTTATACAATATATGTATCGCCTGACAAAATATTTCAAGATATTGGGGTTTTAGTGCCATATTAAACTGCCAATTCAATCAAACAGAAACTTGAAAGAAATTTCATTGCATTTAACAGGAACTTCGCATTTAGTTCAAGGATTCAGTCCTTTTTTCGTGGTGATATGTTAGAAATGACAGAAATGTGTACTATAATATGTTTATTTTGGTTTATGACACTTATTTAATGAAATAAACCATCAATGCTGTAGCAACTAAACATTGTAATAATTATATAAATATGGCCTTATAAACAAAGTTGAGGAAGAAATTGTGTTATGCGAGTCGGACAAAAATAGTACAGCTTAATTACCGAGTTGTGTAGCTGTCATACATATTTAATATAGATCGACGGAATATATCAAGGTCCTATAATCAAAATCATCATTTACATACCTGATACCTACACTGTCAATAACCATAAGTATATTGCAGGATTGGCAGTGTCTGGTATAGAGATTATATTGCCATTGCCATTGATTTTCAACCACTCCAAACATTGCCATAAGCTGCCATGCAGGGTACTATACTGCTTGGTTTAAATTTAGCACTTTGCTTCGGAAACAAGTGAGAGCATTCGCTGCCTTGCTGATTGTGAAATTGGGTGATTGGCGGGGTCACAGTCACAATTCTGAAAACCTAAACACTCTCAAATGCCTTTCAAAACCACAAGTACAGAAATATCATTTTTTTAATATTATTTTATATTCAATATATGATATAGGATGTAGATGTAGTAGGTAAGGACTGTCCAATTTGTCCAAAGTATAAATCTATTATGGCAAATTTATATATTAGAATCATGTACTGTGTGTTATGCTTTCAGAATCGGTTAAGTTTATATACTCTAGTATATTGCTATTTGATGAAGCCATATCAATTTAATTTATCTTGAGGAAGGTTTTGAAAACTTTAAATTTTACCCGGAGGAAATTTGAACAGATTTTGCAACTCTGCGAATTCATCCATTGTCTTGGACATATGTTTTATAACAAAACGCACCAGCCATTAAATTAACGAGAACGCTTGATATTTAATAAGATATACAAACAACATTCCACTTCATAGAATGTAAAACAAACAATTATTAACAAGTGTGTGCTTAACCGTTATTGAAATTGTTACATATATTAATTCAGCTGCGGCGCGCTATAAATAGTAGAATTATTCTATGAATTAGAATGGAAATTGTGAAGATTTTAAACGGTTAACGAGATATTATAAATGTTAATTTCGTGGAAGATTAATGACAGGATACTGCAGCAATGAGAGAAATACCTGCTTAGGCCAAAAAAAAATGTGGGTTTCCGGTTTCTTCTTATAAAAACTTAGGTAGGGAAACTTTTTTTTAAACTTTTTTTTTAATTTTCCGAACAAGCGGACGCCATTTTGTTTAGTCAGTGCTTCCACATCCAAAGATAAATTTCCCTAATATTGCCTCAAATTTCAATTTTCCACAAACTTTTTCCTCTAAGTGGAAACACTTACAAGCATGATCCAATAAAAAAGTTTAGTCGGGATTTTGACGTCCAAAAGCTAGGTAGGGTCGGGAAACCGGAAACCCACATTTTTTTTTTGGACTTACTTGCATCATTGCTCAATCACTTCTAATTATGAAATACGTGCATGTTGCATTGTGATCGCTTCTTTGAGTCATTTCAAATATTTAAATACTATAGTGTTTGACGTCAGCTTTCGCCCATACTCGAATCGATTAGGAATCATTCTTGTCATTTTTGAGGAATGCAAATTTTTTAATCAATGTGCCATTTATTCTTCAAATATACACTGGGAATTTTGTCTTGTTTTGGAAATAGCATGGAAATCCAATTTTCATAGCAATTGCAATTTCCATACTATGGATATGGTATGGAATTAGTATGGATATAGTATGGATATAGTATGGATATAGTATGGAATTAGTATGGTATACTATGGATATAGTATGGATATAGTATGGAATTAGTATGGTATACTATGGATATAGTATGGATATAGTATGGAATTAGTATGGTATACTATGGATATAGTATGGATATACTATGGATATGGTATGGAATTAGTATGGATATACTATGGATATAGTATGGATATAGTATGGATATAGTATGGAATTAGTATGGATATACTATGGATATAGTATGGATATAGTATGGATATACTATGGATATGGTATGGAATTAGTATGGATATAGTATGGATATACTATGGATATGGTATGGAATTAGTATGGATATACTATGGATATACTATGGATATACTATGGATATACTATGGATATAGTATGGAATTAGTATGGATATACTATGGATATGGTATGGAATTAGTATGGATGTACTATGGATATACTATGGATATAGTATGGATATACTATGGATATACTATGGATATGGTATGGAATTAGTATGGATATAGTATGGATATACTATGGATATACTATGGATATACTATGGATATAGTATGGAATTAGTATGGATATACCATCAATTTAGTGATGCAATTGCAAATTTCATAGTATGAATTTCACTATTTTTTCCAGTGATACTGGGGTTCCCGGTTCCGTATAGTGTTCTACGATAAGCTGTCATTGTTTGTGTGTGAACTACCTGAAGAAGATCAGCGTTAATATAGTATACTAACGTACACAATAAGCTGCCACTACCCTCTCTATTACTCTGAGATCTAGAAAAACTTTCAATAAGACGAATACTAAAATATTTCCGAAAGAAAGTTTGGTAGTTTATTGACAATGTTACAATACATAACTTAGTCTTTCCTTCGACATTTATTACATTACATGTTCTTGAGGTTACGAAACTTTAAACTAGGACTCTACTACATGTTTTTAAAGTTAGCAAAATGTTAAGTTAACAAAACCATCCACCCATTGGCGTGTTACACCCAGCTGCTTTCGGGATGTTTTCGTAATCGTTCGCCTCGTCTTCGTAATCATTCGCCTCGTCTTCGTAATCGTTCGGAAAGTTGGACAATTCTTCGTTTTTATTCATGGCGTCATAGCTATTCTCAAATTCAGCCAACACGTCACGTGTTAGTCGAGGACGAGCCTGGATTTCTGAGATGGATAATACAGTAATTGCCAAAAGAGCGAATAAGATAACTCGATAGCCAGCCATTTGGGTTCTGTATACGAGAAAATTTTTATTTAATCTTGGATTCAGTGTAGAAGACTAAACTTACTTATACACAATCTGGGTATCCAGTGTACAGTAGGTGCTTTGTGTCTGAACTACCTGAAAAAGATATCTCAAACGTGGTGGTCCAGTGTAGTTAGTATTCTACAACTAGAAATAGTTTACACTAAAACTGCCCCCGGCTGATCATGGTGTACTAACTAGCTGTTATTAAAAATTAAAAATGATCATGCCTTATGGTAATTTACAAAATGTTATTACTACTTTTTGGCTTTCTTTCAAAACGCTTAGAAGATTGATAAAATTGGACGAACTTTAAAAGTGAACCACGTGTAACTTGATCCGTGTGCGTCTATCCGGCTGAAGGAATGGCGCTTTTCAATATAATGGAACAATGACTATATGAGTCCCTTGTTACAAACGTTTATAATGTGACCATTGTGTGTTAAGATTTGCTCAATTTTTTATATTTGTATTTGTTTTTGACTGACTGATGTGTGAACCAAGTCTTTTGGTTCCTGTTTTGATTAATGTGTCTGAAAAATCGTATAGTTGATACTTGATAGAATCTTGATAGACGGAGTTTTTAATTTGCGTTACTGTTTTCGTTATTTGACGGATCAACTCCTTCACCAACAAATGATAGTAACAACGTACCTCACAAGTCTATTAATTAATAGACACGTAAAACAGACCACAGAAATAAAATGCCGTTTGACAAGGTGTTGACCCAAGCGAATAATAATTCTTACAGAAAGCAACGCAACCTTTGAACCCTCACCTTTTAAACTTGCGCAGCTACGGCACTACGCCAATAATTTACTTGCTTTTTATAATAAAATTTGAACCCTCACCTTTTAAACTTGTGGCCTTTTACTGTAATATATAAACTAATTGCTTCTAATCTTGATAGCTTTAACAATTCATGCTTGATTTATATTTGCATCAACTTATATCATATTATGTGCGGGGACTTCAATACCCCCAATGTTTTGCGATATTACCCGCAAAGCATTGATATTACCCACCAATGCTTTGCGGGCGAAAACCTAAAAACTTAAATTTCTCTGCCTCTGGTATACACCGTATGTATACACTGATATCATATTACACTATTACGTCCGGGGACTTCAATATATGCCTCCTCGGGTTTTGGCCCTCTGGGGCCAAAACCCTGCGGGGGCAATAATCTGTCGTGGTTTGTGTCTGAACTACCTGAAAAAGATATCTCAAACGTGGTGGTCCAGTGTAGGTAGTATTCTACAATAATTTTAAAAAGAACAAAACAATAGACACTCCGAATATAGTTAACATTTTATTCAATAAGCTGTCGTGGTTTGTGTCTGAACTACCTGAAAAAGATATCTCAAACGTGGTGGTCCAGTGTAGGTAGTATTCTACAATAATCTGCCGTGGTTTGTGTGTGAACTACCTGAAAAATATATCTCAAACGTGGTGGTCCAGTGTAGGTAGTATTCTACAATAAGCTGTCGTGGTTTGTGTCTGAACTACCTGAAAAAGATATCTCAAACGTGGTGGTCCAGTGCATGTAGGTAGTATTCTACAATAATCTGCCGTGGTTTGTGTCTGAACTACCTGAGAATGTGTACGAACATTTCGACGTTTCTAGAGAAGGCACTGTGCCTGGAGGTTTGCGGCAGCGGAGTGCGCTTGGTCAGGAATTATAGTTAGCGGTATATTAGCCTGACGAATGGCTTTGATGGAAAGGATCCTAACTTTGAAACTCGATACTAAACCTCGAGGTGTTTTTAATCTCTTTCAGATCACACAAATACGGTAGCTAAAACCAATTTTTGAAAGGAGCATGTAAATAACTTTCGTATTAGACTAAATTAGTATCATAGGAAACGTTTAATAATGTTAATAAAGGGTCATATTCAATGATAATAACGGGGTATATTCAGTGATAAGCATTCATATTTTGTAACCGTTACTAACAATATGAATTAATCTTTGAACAATATAGTGAAAATTGAAAACGTATACATGATTAAGTTACGAACCGTCTTAACTAATCTCATAAAACACACAAAGCATTATGAGAACGTTTGAGAAAAGAAAACTACTTACTGTTTCAAACTGAAAATGGATTGAAAATGTTGATCAATGTTCTGTGGTTTCTTCCAAATGTTATCCCAAGGGTGTGATCGCAATAAACACACTTTAGGTCTTTTATAAGAGCTACAGAAATGCTGACTGCTTTAAAACAAACATCAAAGCAAACATTAATAATTTCAAGCTTAGGTAATGTCACTCATGTTATTGGCATTTCTCTTCATTTTTAATTTAATTCGATAGTTTAAGTTCAACCAAGCGTTTTATTTGATTTGCGTTTCCTTTCGTACCCTGGAAACGTCTGGGGGAAGTTTTTAATATAATAAAATAAACAGCATGATGTGTTTTTGAAGATATCTCAGGGCTTCAGTGTATAGGTAGTATTCTACAATGACCTGAAACACAGACAAAAGTTCCCCTTGTCCCTTTTATCCCTACCAATCCACAGTTTCCTTATTATCGTCATTACCTACACAAAGTATTCTACAATAGGCTGTCTTGGTTTCACATTGTGTATACTGAGGTATCTCAAACGTGAGGTACCAATGTATAGATGATATTCTAGAATAAGCTATACCGTGTTCTGTGACTTTCGGTAAAGATTTGTAATTGCAGAATTATTACCAATTTTAAGTTACCGTTGGGGTATGTCAAAATGCAAATGATGGCAGCTTATTGTCGAATATTGTCTGCACTACTCCCCTACGTTTGAAATACTATACCTATACTGGAACCTCACGTTTGAGATATCGTTTTCAGGCAGTTCAGAGTCTCGAATATTTCGTTGGGAAGATATAGCGGCAGGTGCAAGACTCTCGAGGCAGGTGTGGCCATGTAACATTTACATGAAAAGAAATGCCGCGCTTGGCCTTCCTGTCACAGATGTATTTGACAAAATAACTTCCTCTTTTATTTGACTTTGTTGATTTCTTGTCAAATGTAGTTTTATTAATGTTTAACATTGATTTTGTAAACCGTGTAGACAGAAAATCAGATCATCTCAATGAGTTAGCAAGAATGACTAAAACAACTTCTTCATTAACTGACTTATATATACTAACCTCCCAATGAGGGAACTTTCTTTGAAGTGTTTTTAATCTTTTTCAGGTAGTTCAGACACAAACCACGACATCTTATTGTAGAATTCTACCTACACTGGACCACCACGTTTGAGATATCTTTTTTAATTAGATCAGTGGTTGAGACACAAACCACGACAGCTTATTGTAGAATACTACCTACACTGAACCACCACGTTTGAGATATCTTTTTCATGTAGTTCAGACACAAACTACAACAGCTTAATGTAGAATACTACCTACACTGGACCACCACGTTTGAGATATCTTTTTCAGGTAGTTCAGACACAAACCACGACAGCTTATTGTAGAATACTACCTACACTGGACCACCACGTTTGAGATATCTTTTTCAGGTACTTCAGACACAAACCACGACAACTTATTGTAGAATACTACCTACACTGGACCACCACGTTTGAGATATCTTTTTCAGGTAGTTCAGACACAAACCACGACAGCTTATTGTAGAATACTACCTACACTGGACCACCACGTTTGAGATATCTTTTATAGGTATAGTTCAGACACAAACCACGACAGCTTATTGTAGAATAGTACACAGACACAAACCACGACAGCTTATTGAAAAATACTATACCTACACTGGACCACCACGTTTAAAGATGTACACGCACATGCAGCTTTCAACTTGCACGAGGCGGAAAAAGTGTTCTCATTTTCCGCGATACTTTCTCGTTTTTTCAATTTAACAAATACAAATTAAGTGTTTTTATTTATGTCTGTAGTAGAACAGAAATATTTTTATTACATACAGCACTTGGCTCATTCTAAGTTTAATGCATATATTAATACAACAAGGATTCATTCGGTATTTTCCCAGATTTAATCTAGCGTTAGAGTGTTTAAAATACTTTTATTTAGTAGAATGTATGTGTGTTAAATTCATGGCAGAGTTTCACAAGCATGTAGACCATGATCCTGTCATTCGTGGTCCACAACGTCTCTTCGCTCTTCTATCGTTCATGTTGCTTTTCCATTCGTAGATCAACCTCGCAACCCACCGTCCGCGTGGAGACTCAACACTAGGCTTTGACGTCATCGTGTCGCGTTGAACATCTGCTTGGAGCGAGTGTCCGTGAGGTATCAGAGTGAAAGATAGAAGAATGGTGACGAGTAGTGTATTGGTGAGTTTTTTATTCATAATTAATATCTAGAAAACAAAGTAGATTTGATATCAACGTAGATTTTTATATAGTCCGAAACTAACTTTATTTCTACTGGATAGCTCTATGAATTCGTAACTGTTCTCGTAAGAGGTCTAGCAAGAACCATTCCTTTTTTAGCCCAGCATAGTCTAAACGATCTTTATTTATATTGCATAGGCATAGGCAAAGGCATAGCTCTATCAGTTCTAAACTGTTCTCCTAAGAGATCCAGCAACAACCATTCCTCTCTTTTGGCCCAGCATAGTCTAAACGATCTTTATTTATATTGCATAAAGGCATAGCTCTATCAGTTCTAAACTGTTCTCCTAAGAGGTCCAGCAAGAGCCATTCCTGTCTTTTGGCCCAGCATAATCTAAACGATCTTTATTTATATTGCATATAGGCATAGCTCTATCAGTTCTAAACTGTTCTCGTAGAGGTCCAGCAAGAGCCATCCCTCTTTTGGCCTGGCATAGTCTAAACTAGCCTAACTGTATTTATATATTGATAGCTCTATCAGTTCTAAACTGTTCTCCTAAGAGGTCCAGCAAGAGCCATTCCTGTCTTTTGGCCCAGCATAATCTAAACGATCTTTATTTATATTGCATATAGGCATAGCTCTATCAGTTCTAAACTGTTCTCGTAGAGGTCCAGTAAGAGCCATCCCTCTTTTTGCCCGGCATAGTCTAAACTAGCCTAAATTTATTTATAGTGCACAGCTCTATCAGTTCTAAACTGTTCTCGTAGAGGTCCAGTAAGAGCCATTCCTCTTTTGGCTGGCATAGTCTAAACTAGCCTAAATTTATTTATAGTGCACAGCTCTATCAGTTCTAAACTGTTCTCGTAGAGGTCCAGTAAGAGCCATTCCTCTTTTGGCTGGCATATTCTAAACTAGCCTAAATTTATTTATAGTGCACAGCTCTATCAGTTCTAAACTGTTCTCGTAGAGGTCCAGTAAGAGCCATTCCTCTTTTGGCTGACATAGTCTAAACTAGCCTAAATTTATTTATATTGCACAGCTCTATCAGTTCTAAACTGTTCTCGTAGAGGTCCAGTGAGCATTTTGAAAGACGACAGGTCTAAACCAGCCTAATTTATTTATAGTGCACAGCTCTATCAGTTCTAAACTGTTCTCGTAGAGGTCCAGTAAGAGCCATTCCTCTTTTGGCTGGCATATTCTAAACTAGCCTAAATTTATTTATAGTGCACAGCTCTATCAGTTCTAAACTGTTCTCGTAGAGGTCCAGCAAGACCATTCCTTTTTTGGCTGACATAGTCTAAACTAGCCTAAATTTATTTATAGTGCACAGCTCTATCAGTTCTAAACTGTTCTCGTAGAGGTCCAGTAAGAGCCATTCCTCTTTTGGCTGGCATAGTCTAAACTAGCCTAAATTTATTTATAGTGCACAGCTCTATCAGTTCTAAACTGTTCTCGTAGAGGTCCAGTAAGAGCCATTCCTCTTTTGGCTGGCATATTCTAAACTAGCCTAAATTTATTTATAGTGCACAGCTCTATCAATTCTAAACTGTTCTCGTAGAGGTCCAGTAAGAGCCATTCCTCTTTTGGCTGACATAGTCTAAACTAGCCTAAATTTATTTATAGTGCACAGCTCTATCAGTTCTAAACTGTTCTCCTAAGAGGTCCAGCAAGACCATTCCTCTTTTGGCTGACATAGTCTAAACTAGCCTAAATTTATTTATGGTGCACAGCTCTATCAGTTCTAAACTGTTCTCCTAAGAGGTCCAGCAAGACCATTCCTCTTTTGGCTGACATAGTCTAAACTAGCGTAAATTTATTTATATTGCATAGCTCTATCAGTTCTAAACTGTTCTCGTAGAGGTCCAGTAAGAGCCATCCCTCTTTTGGCTGACATAGTCTAAACTAGCCTAAATTTATTGATATTGCATAGCTCTATCAGTTCTAAACAGTGTTCCCTGGAGGTCCAGTAAGGATCATCTCTTCTCGGTTCAGAGTTTCTGGGGAAAACCTGCATTGTTTGGTAAACTGCAGTGGCACTACATTAAGGAAACTATTGACTCTCTGTAGTTGAGGTCAAGTTTACACATTCGATGATGTGACTAAAGTGAAATACTAAAGCCGCCACCTGGCTCTCAATACACTTGCAATACGGTCAAGGCGATTTTAACTTCTTACAAACATTTCTTACCTTTTATTGTATTTTATTTCGATTCCTGTTCGTTCAAGTACAGTGCTGTTCTTAAACTCCGCCTGTGTCGTTCTGGCGAGATCAGATCAGAACTCCCACATTAAATACAGTTCTGAGCGGCAGATGTATTTTCGAATTACGCATTTCGCTATTATGTATATATGGGATCGCTATATCGCTAATTCTTCTAATGCACAATTACATGAAGCGAACGCGCTGCAATTAATTTTTGTTTCGATTTAAAAGGATTGTGAATATTTGCCGTCGATGTTTTATGAATGGATATCAGTATGTCCGGGGGCGATATGGTTTCTATGTTCTCGAGGCAATTAGCAATTACGCCGCTTCTAATAGGAGCGTAGGGAATAACCATTTGATTGATTACGCATGATTGCGCAAGGCATTGCTCAGTTGTTAGTGTAGACTTGCGTTGACTCGTATTATGAGGTTTAAGCTCAAGTGCGACCCAGTTGTTTTATCTGCTCACTCGCTGTCATCAGAACCAGCGTCTTTTACCTTTGAGTTCGTGGCTTCGATTCTCACTACGGACTTATGTGAAAAGACTCATTTTTTCTCCGCGAGTGCTCCGGTTTCCTCCCACAAGGAAAGTTGACAGGGCGGGTTAGGATAAACAAAATTAGGAAAGTGACATCACAATTGTTGTAAAGATAAATAGTCCAAGCTAAGTAGCCAAATAGGTAATATAAGTAAACGTAATACTTGATGTAATCTGTCACTGAAAAGCCCCAAGGGGGAGTGAGCTAAATAATATATAATAAGTAGAATGTGAGTCGACTTGTACCAAGTCTATATAGTTAATGCGTTTGTCTGATCGTAGTTTCAATTCAGTTACATGTGAGAAAAAGTGCTTTCAGAAACCATAGTTTTTTTCCTCGTATTGCGGTGTCTTTTTGTTGTAACACTGGACCAATATCTCTTTTGCTCGGGCAATGGGCAGTTTATGCACATTAATTAGGTATGCGCAATAAGTGTTGATTGCGCGCAGTTAGAAAGAACACTGGCGCGTAATTGACTGGAGAAAAGTAACTATTGATTGCCCCCAAACTATTCATTAGCTAGAAATTGTGACAGACGTTCCTTAAGAAATTATGCTGACTTATCGTGAAGATTGCGAGTCTTTTTGCAGTGTTATATTGCAGTGTTGTTTTATTTTGCTCATGCCGATATCTGCATTGAAATATTGTACTCTCGATCATATAATGGATATGAAGTTATTTCTATATTTACCGCGGCGTTATATTTAAATGTGTTTTCGAATATTCAAACTCACCAAATGTATACACAGCAAGACAGAATCTTTAATGTTTCCGTTTCTGTCTGTTATCATTCACTTTGCGTTCATCTTTTCACACACACACACCTTGTTAGAGCTCTTTTCTTTCTAGCTTCTCTTTCGTCTTTCTCAATTTATCAGTGAAACAACCACTTTTTCAAGCACTTGTCTTGCATGTGCACCCCGTTTTTGATGCACTTGTCTTTGAACCGTAGTTCAGGATGCCCAGTTCTTCAATGATCAGTGTTTACCTCAGTGTTTACCATACATTAATGCTTTTACTGCTTCATTATCTCGAGACATGACTGAGCCAGTATAAACGGCTTGGAGCTAGATGTTTTCCACTAGCCCAGTGTGTAGTCTTATTTTTGCTTCTCGTCTTATCCAGTGTTCCCCCACTGTTAGATAGTTTCCTATTCGTATCTAGGGTTCCCCACTGTCCTCCTCGCTCTTGGCGGGCCTGGTGTTATCGTGTTGTCTCGTGCGGGGTCTATTAAAGTCCTACTTTGCAGATAAGATAAGATAAGATAAGATAAGATAAGATAAGATAAGATAAGATTTAATTATGCCTCTCTGGGCAACTCATGCATCTAAGAAAATTACAGAAATATAAATCTTACAGTAATATATATTACAATTATTAAAAATTAGAAACAAGAAATACGTCTTCGCATAGCAACCTCTGGATGCAATTTAAGATAAGTAACATGGTCATTCTTATCCGGAATTCTGTTAAAGATTTCTTGCGATAAATACCAATATCCGTGACGAGAATCCGGGTTATAACTTTTTAGATCATCAAGTCCTGCCTTAAAGGCGTTTACACTAGGTGCATACTTAACAGAGTTTGGTAAATTGTTCCAATACTTAATTACTCTTACGCTAAAACAATCTAACGCAAATCTGGTCCTACAGGATGATACATTGCATAAATTACGAGTATTATAATGCAAATTATGGTTAAACATTTGATGGCCATAGTTAACATGTCCGTTAATAATCTTGTATGCTTCAATAAGATCACCCCGCATTCTACGTTCGAGAAGTGTTGTCAGTTCCATTGCAGCATTAGTATAGTTCTGGATGACCACCGATGTTTCATGCATGCTGGTTCTACCGGTGTACATTGTACAGTATCCTGCCATGCAAGCCGTGAGAAAATCTAATTTTACTCTCTGCAGTTGGAATTAAAATATAACACTTGACAATTTTCACTCTTACACCGAGGCCATCTTTTAAATCTTTTGCAAATGTTTGACATGATAAGTTGTTAATTGTTTGTTGAGGATAAAGTTAAGTAGTTTTATGTGCTTATGAAATGATGTAGACAGACGTCCCGCAACCATCTAACTAGGCCTTCACGCTAGATTATAATATTTCCTAAATCTTCTCCACATTTTCATTGCGAGGTTTTCATCCGAGTTTAACGATGTACATATATTATGTTAATATATTCATTTCTATACAATACAATTCAAATGTTACAGCTCATTTCACAACTTGCAAATGCTAATCACCAGGTAACAGTAACATGTAAATAAACATGAAAAACGCTTGACAATTGAGAACATATTGGAGAAGGAAGCGTTCCTGTTCGAGATTAAAACCTGAAAACGATGGTTGAAGGTGAACTGTTACTTATTTAACTCAAGGTAAGCAAAGTCATTATTTTTATTCAAGTTATTCGACTTTCTTGTTTAAATTTAGCATCTTGTACTCCTAGTAACCGCACTTATAGACTGATATAATAATTATAGTAAACGATTTCACCAAACTTCAACACACAAAGTAATGTATAATCGAGTGTTGATTATCATCTGGATATCAAGAAATTGTTCTCACAAGACCGGAGTGACTAGGAACTGGACGAAATCTCGTTCTTTTCCATTCATTCACACGGGAATTCGTGCTTGTTTTTGTCATGTTTCGTGTGTCCTCTGTGAACTCGTGCGGCGCATTCGAACAAATTTGGCTACGGTTCTGAATTTGTCCGTTTCCGCGAGAACGAAGCCTCGAAACATAAAGAAATATATGTTATGTAACTTTAATCCCACATTATAACAAGGCGTATTTAAAATAGATATACATTATGCATTATTAATAAATCACCTGCCACTGGAAAGTAGCTGTAGACGCTTACACAGGACAGAGATTGACATTATCGCACCTGAACTAAACCATGTAAGGCTGTATGTAATAACGAAACTGCATGAACTTAGGATTGAAGATATTGATGTGTTGTTATATAAAATCAACATGTTTGAGAGAAACGTCAATGTTTAAGATAGTCTATTATTTATCACTGTAAACACTGCCTCTATGTTGCTATAGAACATTTACATCAGTTTCTAGTCCTCTCATGGGCGCTCCTTTCAGTTTCTGAGGCAGCATTCCCATGTGATAGTAATCCCAAGTGTTAATTGTCCAGTGTTAGGTCGTTCCAGGGTCTCTCAGTAAGGCGCTGGGCTTACTCTCGCCTGGAAACACAGCACTTGATATTCACACGCATTCTATACCAATACAACATTGAACAGTCTGTACCAGTGTAGGTAGTGGCAATAATAAGAACGCTACTGATTGATAGGGTTAGGAGGACTTCTTTGTGTTTTTCCGGTAGTAAAATCTCTGTCAATCCGAAACTCGCCATTATAAAAATATAATTTTATATCTTAATGTCAATACAATACAATCATTACGCATATATCTACAATAAACAGAGGACACAAATGTGACTGAGGAAAGGAACAGGACTTGCATCTAAATTGACACCTGACCCCAACATAACTAGACTTTGCTGCCTGTTGCACACCGAGCCCAATGACCTTTGAATCGCCAGTACAATATATTTAATGTTCCAAAAATATAATTCTATATCTTACGCCCGTATTCTAAAAGCTCACTCACACTCGTCGAGTGGAGGTTCAATCTGAGCTTCTCTTGAGTGTCAGTGCTGTTTTTAAATAGCTGAAGGGTTAGTGTCATACCTTACTATGTGACCACTCACCCTCCAGCTATTCAAAAACAGCACTGACACTCAAGAGAAGCTCAGACTGAACCTCCACTCATTGAGTGTGAGCGTGAGTGAGCTTTTAGAATACATGTTCCAGTAGTGCAGGAAACCCACTTGTATGCTGGCAGTACAGTGTATTAAAAAGGTTCAAACTCCTGACGAATGAATATATGATAATTTGCAGTGTCATCCATCATGGGTCACTCGGTGTCGAAAGGTCGTCGTGCGGCGCAGAATGACAGCCTGGTACGTGATGTAACGTACCTACGAGAACAAATCAGCAAACACGAGAAAGCTTACGAGGAACTCCAGCTAGAACATGAACAACTCAAGGACAAGGTCAACAAACAGGATCAGGAATTTGAAAAAGTCAAAGAAGAAAATATGCATTTGAAAAAAGCTCTAAGTTTGGCGTCTGTCACTCTGGAGAGTGAAGTGGTGTCTCAAGGTAACTGTAAAATCCCTTCTAAACTAAACTAATTTTATTTGTACCTGATAGCTCTATCAGTTCTGTTCTTCCTAGAGGTCCAGTAAGGATCATCTCATTGATCCAGTGTTACTACAGGAGGAAATTTATACTGTATTGCAATGGATAGCTCTATCAGTTCTAAACTGTATTATCCCTAGAGGTCCGGTGAGGAATATCTCTTACTAATCCTAGTATTACTACAGGAGGAAACTTAACTAAACTAACTATATGTACTGGATTGCTTTATCAGCAGTTCTAAACCTAGAGGTCCAGTAAGGACGATCTCTTAATAATCGAGTGTTACCACAAATGAAAAGCGGAGTAAACCTAAAAAGCTTTTTCGTTTGTTTAATAATGTATGCCCACCTCGCCTAAGGTTTAAATGTAGTTGGACTTATCCCTAACTCAAAAGTGTTGGCCCCATATCAATTCTTTCTTTTTTTCTTCAGCCGAGATTAAACCGAAGATAGACGAGACTTCTGACACAGATTCTGGAGTGAATGTGGAACAAAGCAGACATTTGAAAGTTGGAGACAAAGTTCTATCTCTTCATAAGTCCTGGTCGTACTACACAGCTACCATAGATTCATTTGATGTCAAGACTTTGATGTACACAGTGAACTGGGACGACGGTGATCGTTCAGGAAGAGTTCAAAAATATTTCAACGTTGCTTTAAATAGGACCCCTGGTGAAGATGAGATTGGCATGGGGACGTTGGTTCTTTTTCCTCAGGTAGGGAGTGAAACGTTAACGAGTATTGCTAGCTTTCCTGGGCAGCAGATGACAGAAGAGACGGTTAACTCACTGACCCTAAAGCCTTGTGTATTGTGTCTTGATGTACTTGAGGGGTGAATACCCTGCTCTAACCTGATGTGCTTGAAAAGTGGTGAAGCCCTCACTACCCATGCTTGCATAAAGATTCCACAAATTTGCAGTTTAGCGGACGTTTTGGAACTGTGCAGTTTTTTTGATACACGCTGTATATACCAAAACCCGGTATATATGATTATGTATAAACACGTTATCACAGATGAAACTACATAACTCTTGTTACTCTAAATATTCCTCTCTAATCAAATACGTAATATAATATCGTAGCTCAGTTGGCAGAGCATTGGACTAGTATCCCAAAGGTCGAGGTTTCGATTCCCACCGTGATCAGGCTAACTTTTCAGCCTGCCCTATGTGGATATACACTCATAGTAACATAAAAACATCACAATGTAATATGACCATGTTATATATATATCGACTCGCTCCTGTTTGAGCTGAATCCCTCACCATTCAATTTTCAGCTGCAAGGGAAGATGATATCTCACCTTTATTTCCACCTCCATACCTAATACGTTTCTATTATCTTTTAGGGTCAATATGCCGGTACTGAGGGAAACAATAGCGGAGGGATCAGATATCACCAGGGTCGCATTACCCGGGTGTATAAAGGACGTATAGGTAAAAAGCTCTATGATGGCGTGCATACAAAAGGGGTTAATGATGGTAAATGGGTGACATTCCAGGGATACAGCTATGAATTTAAGGGACTTATGAGGAAAGACCTACGCGTGTCCCCTAATATCTTGGATATATTGAATGCCCAGGGGATGCATATGGATTCCAGTAGTGAAATGGGTCACGAGGTGGCAACACCTGATAATGATGAATCTGCGTATGATGTATTTATATCGTACAGTAAACTGAACAGTAACTTGGCTCTTGAGAATGGCGAGGTTGGTGCTGGGGCTCTGGGGAAGAGTGTTGAGGAGCAGAAGGCATTAAATGGTCAATCATGCGATCCACGTTGGATCAAACAGCAGCTTGTGAAGCAAGGTCTGCGTGTCTGGATGGATGAATCTCGACAACCAATAGAACTGAATAAAGTTGTGAATGTAATGAAGAGATGCCAGATCATAATCTCGTGTATCAGTAATGAATATGCCAACAGCGACAACACCAGAATGGAACTGCAGTTTGCCAAGAAGACGATCAAGAAATCTATCTTGCCCATTGTGGTCGGAGGAGGCGAGTGGGAGTGGCAGTTGACAGTCGTGGGTCTGCTCATTGCTGGAGAGTTATACATTGATTTTACTGTAAGGACTTAAAGCAGGAGTTACACGAGCAACAAAATTGCTGCAACTTGCAACAAAATGTGATTTCAACGCATGTTAAGTAGAAATGTTGACACATGTTGCCTCGTGATTTGTAATGTATGTGTGAACATTTTCAATCAACATGCGTTGAAATCAGATTTTGTTGCGAGTTGCAGCAATTTTTTTGTATTACTCCACCTTTAGTTTACTTGAAATCACATTTGTGAATACTAACATTATTTTCTTCCTATCCTTTTTTCTGCCTAAACCTGTTGATTTAATCCCTGCACTTTTCTCTCTCTGTAGGATTCAAGCAAGGCAACTGCGAAGATGGAACAGTTGGTGGAAGCTTTAGCTAAATATGTACATGTGCAAGAACGGTCATTTCAAGAATCACCCACGAAATCGATTGTGACGACCAAGGCACCTGAGGTGTTTATCAGTTATTGTTGGACGAACTCAATGACGGCTTACGAAGCAAAGGAGGTGAAGCAGTATGTTGGTAAGCATTTCTTTGTTTCGGGTGTTGTGTACTCGGGTGAATGAAGATCGATGTTTGTGATGTTGCTCTGAGTGTGTCTACACCCCGGGCAGGCTGAAACCAAGATCGCAAAAACACACTGATATCGAAGGAACCAGACTGAGTTCCGAAATATCACGCACTTGAACCGACTTCACCTCGTAGCTCAGTTGGTAGAGCATTGGACCAGCAAACCAGAGGTCTCTGGTTCGAGTCCCACCGAGGTCAGGCAAACTTTTCAGCTTGCTCGGTGTGGACATACTCAGAGACAACGTCACAAACGTAGATTTCTTTTTCGTTTGCTCCTGATTATATCGACTATATCAAGGTGATCGATATAATGGAGTGTTGATATATGTCTACAATCAGTTCAGACGGATTTGCATGCAAAAGATAAGATAGACTATTTTACACTGGTGGTTGTGGCTATCAGTCGCGACATCCGCGGATAGTCGATGTCGATGACTCGATATACCTCTGCGATCAGCAAGGATTGATTTGCATATAGCACGCAAAAGACTATCACCACCTGAGTGCAGGCTGCAACTTCAGCGAAACAGGAAACTCCCTGATCCAGGGTATATAAGTGAAAAAGCATTTTATGTTAATGCACTGAATTATTGATTGATTGAATTACTGAATTATTATTTTCTCTACAGGGAATGGATATAATGACCCACGGCGTATATACGCTGATCTCGCAAAGAGAAATATAAATGGATGGATAGACATACATCAATTGACAAGTGCCGCGGCTGAGTCGATTGGAATGGTAGGTGTATACATGTCCCATGAAATTCATTGAACTATTATTTTGTGATATTTTGACATGTTAACCAGAATGTTCCGATCTTTTCTAGTTTGAGGTCATTGCAAAAGGTCTGTCAAGTGCGAAACTTGTCTTGGTTTTTGTGAGCGACGAATATTCAGAGAGCGACAATTGTCGCATGGAGTTTCAGTTTGCCTTGAAATCTCTTAAGAAGAAAGTCGTGCCAATTATTGTGGGGACTGGAGACAAATGGAGCAACACAATCATAGGCATGTTGGTCAGCGGTTGTGATGTAGGTACAATTGACATGCGCGAGATAGAGGAAGGTGGCTACGAGAGAAAATTGGAAGAGGTGATACAGTATTGCAGTGTGGTGCAAGACGCAAGTTACCAAAGTAAGTGATCGTTGCATTTCTCATGATATTAAAGACCTTACGATTTTAGGACGGCAACGGCTACCAATACAATAGATCATTGAAAAGAATTGAGTAATTACAATATATGAATAATTCAGACATCTGTTTACGACGCCAAATCACAGATTTTCACGTCTTGATACAACGGCTGCATTCCAAGCCACAACAAGTGCAACTTCAAACTTGGTTTAGTAGAACTCTTCCCAACCACAAAACCCATGTCTTCAACTTCTATAAGATTGTATTAAATTCATACGATTGATAATATACGACGAACTTTCTTTACTACCATTTATTTGAAGGAGTTTTTTTGGCCGGCGCTGTCGCGTTGCCGTCCTAAAATCGTAAGGTCTCTATTGCCATACAGAACGACCAGTGAAAAGATAATAGCGAGCTTCAGCAAGTCACGTTGTTGTCAGCACAGACGTCAGATTGCCGAGGGGGAGGGGAGGGGGGTGTTAAAAACTGTGTTTGTATGAGTTTGTGGTAATCTTCAATACATATGACAAAACATAAGATTTTTGAAGTTTTTGCTTTCTTACATGACCGCTATGTTGCAAAGTGCCGCCAAAATGAGTTCTACCAATTTTCATTTACCCGTGTTGTAAATGAAACACTGTGACATAATATTCAACATTTAATGTAAATGATTCTACATTCTCTTACGACTGTTTACATTCAATTTAATGTATGAACTATATCACGTAGTTCGAGCCAAAGAGTGTACATACCCCTACCATTGGTGATAAAGTGATTTGTCATCATTTCAAATGGGCATACTTGTTTTGTCCTCTTCTTGAACTGCGATATAACATGCGATGTTATATCATTTAGCTCCAGCCAAAGAGCGTACCTACCCCTACCACTGTTGATAGAGTGATTTGTCATGATGTTACATCTTTTAGCTCCAGGCAAAGATTTTACCTACCCCTACCACTGTTGATAATAAGATCTGTGTTCATTTCAAATGGGCGTACTTGTTTTGTCCCCTTCTTGAACTGCAATATAACATGCGATGTTATATCATTTAGCTCCAGCCAAAGAGCGCACCTACCCCTACCACTGTTGATAGAGTGATTTGTCATAGTTTTGTCCCCTTCTTGAACTGCAATATAACATACGATGTATAACCTATTATATCATTTAGCTCCAGGCAAAGAACGTACATACCGTGCCCCTACTATTGGTGATAAAGTGATCAGTCATCATTTCAAATGGTCGTACTTCCCAGCGACCATTGTGGCGTTTGATAAAACAACGTTTGAATATACAGTGGACTGGGACGATGGTGACCCGAGTGGAAGACATGAATGTTATAAGAATGTTGCTCTGAATTCAGTGCCTCGTTCTGATGAGATTGCTGTTGGAACGATCGTATTCTTTCCTCAGGTATGAGTGTACTATTCTAAACTATGGGTGGGCCCGCCTTCGAACTTTGTGATGATCCAATCGTGGGTTTCAATATAGTAATCAATATAGACGATTTAATACTTTCTGTTGGTGAGATTTGTTTGAGAACCATTTTTGATTTGGGCATTTCTAGATTTATTAAAGTTATGAGTGGGCCCAACAGAGGACCTTGAGGAACCCCATTTAACGTTCTATTGATATCATGCCTTGTATTGGCTAATAAAATAGCAACAACTGTTTCCCTTGTTAGACCTCTATGAAGAATAGTTGAGAACAGACAGAGCTAGCTAGTAGCACTGATGGCCAAACTTCTCTGTATGCCCCAAACTAAATGCACCCTACTTTAAATCATCTCTTGTGTTTCTCATCATTCAGGGTTCATACTCTGGTTCTGAAGGCAACAATACTGGTGGTGTTCGCTATCATCAAGGAAAGGTCACAAAAGTCCACAAAAACATCTCGGGAGAAACACTTTATGATGGCCAACATACCAAGGGAGAAAGTGATGGGAAGTGGATCACATATAAAGGATATAACTATCAGTTTTCTGGCATGAGATTGAGAGATTTGAGGATTGCTCCGAACGCCATGGACGCTATGATGGCTATAGAGAGACAGGCTGAACAATCGTGATCTCTGGTTGTTGCTCTGAGTCTTGGTTGGCCAAACCTGGAAACGTTGGTTCCAGGGGTCGGTTGTACGAAGGCCGGATAGCGAGAACCGCCATATATAGTGATTTTTTCAAGCTTTCTTAAATCAGTCGTTGATTGGTATAACTCGTATTAAAGTGTAGTATTTATACGTTAAATGTTTTTTATACTTCTTGTGTCGTCTGTATAGTTTTTCAAGCATTTTTTCAAAGGTTGAAATAATCACTTTCCGGTGGATAGCGCTATCCAGCCTTCGTACAACCTGCCCACAACATTGCGCACAAGTCCTGAACAAACCTTGTTGTGGAAACATTGTTTGTATTTTTTGACAAACTTAATGCATATCTCATGTATAACCAAATGAGTATTGCATTTAGTTTTCCACATGTATGATTTTAATACGAAAGGTAGTTGGGAAGAAATTATAGCAAACATTTTTTTTAGTGGACGTACAAAAATATGCCGAAGTCGTGTAAACTCTTTTGCATCTCCTGTTATAGGAGGAATAAGATTAGAAATGAAATATTTCCATGTTAATAGAAAATTAAGACATATCCTTCAGTTCAATCATACTCAAGCAATTATGAAAAACTAATTATAGAAATAAATAAAGAACGATAAATAATAGATTGAATTTAGTAACATGACATGTAATTGCTTGACGTAATTAGAAACGTCGGGCAAACGACTTAGAGATAAATCGCATATCACAGGTTTCAGTTGGTACTAATAATTTAGTACTAAAACTTTCCGAAAGCTTATTTTTTTGTATTCTGGGTACAGTAACTTTCTTTGACTGAAAGAGATCAAGTTTGCGCAAATCAGTTAATGAATTCGTTCACTACAATTTAATCCTGGCGGCAATCAATGCTTAATAAACCTGACAATGCAATAAATATTATGTTGTTATTTTGTCGCAATCAAAAGCTCTTTCAAATCATACATATTGCGTGGTTAATTGCGCGCACCGCACTTTGTGATTTATTCTTTTGACGCAAATTTCGGATGCATTGTTAGAAGTGAGATAATATTATGCAGTGATTAGCGCGCAGGTGCTGGCTGTTCGGTTATAAAGTATTGAGGGTTTCATTCCCTGGCATTCACACACAAGACTCGTTTCATCCTGGACTGCATTGGAGTAAAGTCTCTCTGAGTTAAAGGTAAGAATATGACAAGGATTGAAACAAATCTATTTAGTGCAATAGTCAAGTTAGTACTATAATCTTAGGCTATACGCCTGGTTCCAATGGTTAACAGTTAGTAATTGTCCTCACACCCATCCATCTTCACACGTCGTGTGTCAACTCGAAAGACGGAATCTTGCAAATTTGAGTTATAGTTTCTCATTATTCTACTAAATATAATAAAATAATTCACATTTTCTCACTCTGATAACTACAGGTTGACCAGCATCTGATGCACGATAGCGCTTAGTGAGACTTACCTTTATGCACATTACCTGGCAAGTTTTGACTACTGATATTTAAAATACAAATGTTAACACGTCTTTCTCCATATGTTTAGAAAATTCACGAACAATGAAGTCAACAGCTCTACTCGTGTTTTCCCTGGTATGTTTAGTGTTGAATTCTGCCCATGCAAGATCAACATACCAGTTAAACCAACAAAGACGAAATGTTTATGATATATTCAGTTTTCAGCCGCGAGACACGACTGAATCACGTGATTTGGAAAGACGTCTGGATGGCGAGCAGTTAGGGGACTGGTTCGACAATCAGGCCTCTAGAAGACAATCTTGCTCAGGACTTCATGGATCTTGGTTTTGTTGAACTGTATTAAATAGGACTACATATCAGGTTAAATATCTTTGATCAATTAAACACAGTATTGTCCACTATATTGTGAAGACAGCATGTTAATTTAGAAAGTAATTGTTGTATATAATGATTATATGTAATTCGTTTCATTACTGCAAAGGAGAAATGAATTACACTACAACTGCTATTATGAGATTATTCAGTATTTTCATATTTTTCTTCATTCACAATGACATTGCTAGAGAGTTATTTATCTTCCATATATCCTTCACACAGGCACATATATCTATTGTAAGTCTGCAAGAAGACTGCAAGTTTTCAAAATCATTTCATCTCTTGCAAAAGCTAAATGTTCCAAGCACTAATTCTCTGTCTTCCGTATGTTCAAGTTTTTTCACAAAAGCACTCGTATCTATTCTAGGTCAAGAAGACAGAAAATTTTCAAAATTATTTCATCTCTTCCAATAGCTAAATGTTCCAATCATTCAGGTTTTTTCGATTAAATGTCCAGATTGTTTTCACACAAATAAATTCCACAGATATCTATCTGAACACTTCATAAAACACAAAGCATCTATAGCTTACTCATTTCTACATTAACTTTATTTGGAGTTGACATCGAAGATTCTCCTGTACTCATGGTATACACATTACTTGTTGTATTCTTGTTGGAGTTAATTTCATGAAAGCGTCCTTCTGAAGAAGCCCCAGCATAACGTTGCTTGCCATGACTTGACATTCCCGTGTCAGATTGCGCACTTTTTCCGCAAAACAATTTCCTGTACTTAGCTTTAGTTTCCGAGGATAGCACGCAGTAGAACACAAACACCAAAAGTCCTTGAATTGAGTTGAAAATACAAAACAAATATTGAAAGACTAATTTCGCATCACTTATAGCGAGGATACCGAATAGCCAGGTTAAACCAAGCACAACCAAGATGGCGGAACCTCGTCTGGCGTGTTGTAATCCCGTGGCTCTCTTGTCGGCGGTAACTTTACTTCCGGCTGTGAGCAGTGAGCGAATGATAAGAACGAATGCTATAGAGTTTACAACAAGGATTAAAATCACTGGAGCCAAGAAGCCAATCTGGAACGGTAGACCTTGCACTCGGCAACTATACAAGGGAAAATAAAGCGATATTTAGATAAGACCAAGTCTCGCGTGTGAATGTAGTTACCCATGTTCCACGCAGGAAATTTCTCTGAGTTTTCCAGTGAAGCAAAACAAACTTACAAGTTTTCATCACCATAATCTTCAATCGCTACTGCGGCTGTTATTATCACAATCACAGCTGGTAGACCTGAAAAAATGATTAGGTTTTTAGCTTTCGAGTCTATAACAACGTCAATCTATCGATCATTATTCCATCAATCAAAAAGCATTAGGTTTGTAGCTTTAGAGTCTATAACAACATCAATAGATCGATCTTTATTCCATCAATCAAAAAATGATTAACCTTTTTGCTTTAGAGTCTATAACAACATCAATCTATCGATCATTATTCCATCAATCAAAAAATATTAACTTTTTAGCTTTAAAGTCTATAACAACATCAATCTATCGATCATTATTCCATCAATCAAAAAATATTAACTTTTTAGCTTTAAAGTCTATAACAACAACAATCTATCGATCATTATTTCATCAATCAAAAAATGATTAACTTTTTAGCTTTAAAGTCTATAACAACATCAATCTATCGATCATTATTCCATCAATCAAAAAATGATTAACTTTTTAGCTTTAGAATCTATAACAACATCAATCTATCGATCATTATTCCATCAATCAAAAAATGATTAACTTTTTAGCTTTAAAGTCTATAACAACATCAATCTATCGATCATTATTGCATCAATCAAAAAATGATTAACTTTTTAGCTTTAGAATCTATAACAACATCAATCTATCGATCATTATTCCATCAATCAAAAAATGATTAGCTTTTTAGCTTTAGAATCTATAACAACATCAATCTATCGATCATTATTCCATCAATCAAAAAATGATTAACTTTTTAGCTTTAAAGTCTATAACAACATCAATCTATCGATCATTATCTATAACATTAGAAAAATGATTAACTTTTTAGCTTTAAAGTCTATAACAACATCAATCTATCGATCATTATCTATAACATTAGAATCATTAATAACATCAGTCTACCGATCATTCCATCAATCAATCACTCACCCCATCCAACCACACAGCATTTCAATATAAACTTGGAATGATATTTTGGTATAACTGTCACAAAGGCTCGGTACATGTTGTAAGCTTGTATAGATGTCCACACAAACATGGCTAACACGAAGTAATGTAGAGCTATTGCCGCAGCCCTACAGGCACCGAGGGAGGAGGTGTTGGATCTCTCTGCAGCCACCAGAAACACGATTAACGTTAGCGAGAGAGCAATGCAGAAATTGAGCAAGATCTGAGTCGGAGCTTTGCTTCGAAGATCTCTAAAAATTGAGACACAAAGGTGATGGTTAAAAACAATCATCGATTAATTATCTCAATCTATATATAATCAATAATTTATTATTGTGTGATTACTTTGTTGAAAGTGGTAGGTTTCCTCCTGTAGGAACACTGGATCAATAAGAGATGACCTTACTGGACCTCTAGGAAGAACAATTTAGAACTGATCGAGCTATCCAGTGTAAATAAAGTTAGTTTAGTTTAGGTTTCCTCCTGTAGTAACACTGGATCAATAAGAGATGGCCTTACTGGACCTCTAGGAAGAACAATTTAGAACTGATAGAGCTATCCAGTGTAAATAAAGTTAGTTTAGTTTAGGTTTCCTCCTGTAGTAACACTGGATCAATAAGAGATGGCCTTACTGGACCTCTAGGGAGAACAGTTTAGAACTGATAGAACTATCCAGTATAAATAAAGTTAGTTTAGTTTAGTTTAGGTTTCCTCCTGTAGTAACACTGGATCAATAAGAGATGGCCTTACTGGACCTCTAGGGAGAACAGTTTAGAACTGATAGAACTATCCAGTATAAATAAAGTTAGTTTAGTTTAGTTTAGGTTTCCTCCTGTAGTAACACTGCATCAATAAGAGATGGCCTTACTGGACCTCTAGGAAGAACAATTTAGAACTGATAGAGCTATCCAGTGTAAATAAAGTTAGTTTAGTTTAGGTTTCCTCCTGTAGTAACACTGGATCAATAAGAGATGGCCTTACTGGACCTCTAGGGAGAACAGTTTAGAACTGATAGAACTATCCAGTATAAATAAAGTTAGTTTAGTTTAGGTTTCCTCCTGTAGTAACACTGGATCAATAAGAGATGATCCTTACTGAACCCTCTAGGGAGAACAGTTTAGAACTGATAGAGCTATCCAGTGTAAATAAAGTTACCTCTAAGAAGAACAGTTTAGAACTGATAGAGCTATCCAATCGTTTAGTTTAGGTTTCCTCCTGTAGTAACACTAGATCAATAAGAGATGATCCTTATTGGACCTCTAGAGAGAACGAAGAACTGATAGAGCTATCCAGTATAAATAAAGTTGGTTTAGTTTAGGTTTCCTCCTGTAGTAACACTGGATCAATAAGATATGATTCTTACTGGACCTCTAGGAAGAACAGTTCCGAACTGTTAGAGTTATCCAGTATGATAGAGCTATCCAGTATAAATAAAGTTAGTTTAGTTTAGGTTTCCTCCTGTAGTAACACTGGATCAATAAGATATGATTCTTACTGGACCTCTAGGAAGAACAGTTCCGAACTGTTAGAGTTATCCAGTATAAATAAATTTATTATATTTACTTACTTGAATATAAGTATAGTGATAATAGTGAGAATAAGACCAACTAAGGAGATAGCACATCCAATATAACTGATGACACTCAGAACTTTATCATGAGTCTCGTCTCTGTCACCAATATGTACATCCTGCAATAAAATAATTGAACTGAGAATATTTCTCTCTCTCTTACAGAACAATACTCGATCAAATATGAAAGATTAAGAACTAAGAATTAAGAACGATTTGGACATCTACAACGTTAGCTGCTGGACAGGACGCTTTTGAAGGTAGGAGAATCGTAAAAATGTTTCGTAGTTCTCACAGAGACAGAAAGTGCTTGGTTTAAATGTGAACAAAATGAGAGGAAAAGATTTGACATTGAAAGCGCATAACCAACATACATGGCTGGCAAATCAGGCCAGACTAATTTTGCTACCATAAATATTCGAGTAGAAATCTTTCATTGGGTTTACTGGATGTGGGAATTAAAGTCTAGCATTATATTATTTGCACTAATGAAGATCCGGGCTTACAGATTGAAAGTTTTGCACAAAATAAACCTGTTGGTTTCCACCCAACAAAACAAAACAATTATATTTATATAAGCTTCAAACATCATTAATAATCCATGAGGAAATCAGGACGATGTCGCTGGTTTTATATGTGATAAAAAATAATGTTCATTTACATAAACTTTGATTTTCTTGGCTTAGGCAACTCATAAAGCACTTCGGGTCATTTTCTAAATAGTACATCTGTCTAAAGCTTACTTACCATCAATATGGCAAAGTTAGTCAAATGTGTACAATGGCACGTGACCACACCATCCTCAGTTCCTTGATAACTGCATCCAACTGATGACCAGTTTCCTAAACCGTTCTCCCCCGCGGTGAAGTTCCAAAAAACACAAGCAGTTGTTTCGTCTATGCCTGCATCCAGTGGCTGATAAGTTGTCATTATAGGGTCTGCGAGGTCAGTTAACCTCTGGCCTTTCACTGAACCTGATATGACGAAACTATTCTTTTTTCGAACTGTATTGGTTTGGGAGTTTGACTCTTTTTTCTCTGAGGTTGTAAAGAATGAGGTTTTGCGATGTATAATGAACGAGATGCGTTGACTCTGACTGTCTACGTCAATATCTAAGTCTTTAAACAACGAGCTTGACATGGTCAGCGACACTTGTGATATATCTTCTTGAACGCCTTGATCGTCATCATAGACTACCAACTTATCTGCTGTATTTTTTTCAACAGAGGCAGCAGCAGCTCCCGCGAAGTCTCGGATGTCATATTCTTGCGTGAACACAGCGATGTGCGCTTCGTTTTGGGTGAAATTTTGACCAGGTTCCAGAGGGACGTTCTCTAAGTATTGATCCAGAACTCTTAAGGTTCTGTAAGAGAATGAAAAGCAAGTTAGTTCTCAAGTGGAACTGCTCTGAAAACGCAAGAAATGGCCATTCTGGAATTCTAAAATTTCCCAAGGGAGCACTGAGCATTCGAATGTACACCGAACATGTTAATAACTCGAATATAGGCTGCTCTTCTGGGGTAATGTTCTAGGCATTCTGAAGTGGTGGAATGAAGTCTGTGTGGGAAATGAGTAATGAATATTTGAATGGAATAGAGAATCATACCAAAAATGGATAATAATACGACGAATTTGGGAATATTTAAACAATTGAGGCACGGTTATTCCACGCCCAATCTAACAATTTGCACGCACCTTGCTGAGGCATTGGTGATTCGCTGGCTTTCAGAAAGAACGTTCTCCTCTGTATTCAAAAGATTGCTGATTGACTTCACAATGTTTGGTCCAGTCTGAAGGAAATATTTCATATCAAACAAATATAAAACATACTCCAAGTTCCATCCAGGAACTCAATATTTGAGAAAAGACAACATTCAACAGATTTCGAATACACCCTTTCGATAATTATGTCATCTGGCCTGGGAGCCTCGCTCTCATGAATCGTGAGCCAATCACCTTGCGTAATTTACTAATGAGAGTGAGGCTCCAAGACCAAAAAGTATGTGTGATGTAATTACCGAAAGGGTATATTGTGTATAAGTTTTATACATATTTATTTTAGACCCGAGATTTCTGTCTTCAAAAGATTTATCTTCAACATGACTGAAACCTAGCGTGTTTACAGTCAAAGGAAGTGTTAGCAAAACCTTTTGACTTGAACTTTTTGTCTTAGTTTGCCTACCTTTTTTAATTGTTGTGTGTTTTTAGCGATATCTTCCAAAATTACTGTTGATAAAATAACATCATCTGGCGTAAATTCAGGAGCATATTGTGCTGTAATGGTCACGAGTTCCTCGCTCGCATTATGTGGCGATATTTCATCGCCGTCTAATTTCTGAATGAGAGTTAAGAAATATCAAAATTAGTAAGAAACTCGAAACTTAGGTGGGCTCTTAACTTCTATGTTCAGAGAAAGCTTTGAATTTGCTTATATGGAGATTTTGATGATGCAGAGAGAATTTTGTAGGTGGGCTCTTAACTTCTATGTTCAGAGAAAGCCTTGAATTTGCTCATAGGAGCTTTTGATGATGCAGAGAGAATTTTGTAGGTGGGCTCTTAACTTCTATGTTCAGAGAAAGCCTTGAATTTGCTCATAGGGGCTTTTGATGATGCAGAGAGAATTTTGTAGGTGGGCTCTTAACTTCTATGTTCAGAGAAAGCCTTGAATTTGCTCATAGGGGCTTTTGATGATGCAGAGAGAATTTTGTAGGTGGGCTCTTAACTTCTATGTTCAGAGAAAGCCTTGAATTTGCTCATGGGAGATTTTGATGATGCAGAGAGGAGAAAGCTTTGAATCATTTACCTGAAAAACCTCTGACAAAGTGAAAGTAACAGGATCGGATTGATCCACACGCTTGAAGATACACTTGCTCGTCTCCGGCTCGAGCCAGGATGGATTCTTGCAAATGTTCGGTATGTCACATTTACAGAAACGTTCTGCGGTAAATTCCCCCTCGATCGATCCCTCAATGGGCGGTCTGTCATCGATATCGTCAAGATCACCACCATACGGGCAGGTCAAATATTGCCGTTGGCTTCCATCTTGCATTGTCCAGTGAAATTTTCCTTGGGTGATCTCTTCTCCTGTCGTGTCGTTTTGACATTGTCCTTAAAAGAGAAAACATTTTTATGTTTTTATTATATTCTTTGTATTCCATGTGTGCATAGCTATTGTGGCCACAGTGGTATGTGCATTTAACCTTTCTATGAAAAAATGGTGTTCTGCAATACTTCTTTCCAGGAAGTACGTCGCCTTCGCCTCGTTTTTATGATTGAGATAGTAAAGACGATTGTAGGACGGCAACGCGACGATATTATCAATCGTATGAATTTAATACAGTCTTAGAAGTTGAAGACTTGGTTTTTATGGTTGTGAAGAGTTCTGCTGAACCCATTTTGAAACTGTATTTGTTGCGGCTTGAAATGCAGCCGTTGTATCAAGACGTGAAAATCCGTGATTTGGCGTTGAAATCAGAGCGAGGACAATGTCTAAATTATTCATATATTGTAATTTTTCAATTATTTTCAATGATTTATTGTATTGGTAGCCGTTGCCGTCGCGTTGCCGTCGCGTTGCCGTCGCGTTGCCGTCGCGTTGCCGTCGCGTTGCCGTCCTAAATCGTAAGGTTCCTGTTGGGATTTAACTTGTGTTACTTACACGAAAACGAGGCTGGTATTGTTGTTGATGGTTAACATAATTTATTCTTGTTTTTGTGATGTTACTCTGAGTGTGCATTAACACCGGGCAAGCTGAAAAGTTTGTCTGACCACGGTTGGAATCGAAGCATACGAGGTCAAGTCGTTTCAGCTTGCCAGGTGTGGATGCACACTAACGCCCGTATTCTAAAAGCTCACTCACACTCAATGAACGGAGGTTCAATCTAAGCTTCTCTTGAGTGTCAATGCTGTTTTTGAATAGCTGAAGGGTGAGCAGTCACATAGTAAGGTATGGCACTACCCCTCCAGCTATTCAAAAACAGCATTAACGCTCAAGAGAAGCTCAGATTGAACCTCCACTCATTGAGTGTGAGTGAGCTTTTAGAATACGGGCGTAAGAGTAACCTCACAAACAGCATATTCACCTGAGTACATAACACCAATACACAAAAAATATCATTTATGCTTACCAAATGTGTTGGATGTACTTGCCACGAACGCTCCAGGTAAACCGGATGTTGATCTTAATGACGCTAATTTTATTTCATAATCCGTTGCTGGTGTGAGTTGCTCTAGCGTGAGGGCACCAGGCCTTAATGACGGGTGTGTCGTCGTACACTGATAAGCTGTTGTAGTACCACGTCGCCTGTACAGCGCTGTCGCATTTAGACCACCTGTACGATCAGGGGTACGATCGAAGGAAATGTTAAGTCTCGTAGAAAATTTGGGAGTGATTTGAATATTCTTTGGCGCAGGAGGACCAAATGGATTAGAAAATTGAACGAAAACTATAACGGAAATATAAGAATATGAACTAGCTAAGGTATGAGATGTCTTTGTTGCAGAAATGTCTTGTGTATTCTTGTCTTAGAGAAATGTTGTTATCTTGGGAGGAGGTTACTGTAATCTTTAAAAATAATAAAATTTACTTACATCTATCGACACCGGTTACATTGGTGAACCACTTTCTATCTTGACAGTTGACGTTGACAGGCGGCCAGGTAAAGTTCGCTCCTTTAGTGTTAAGATCTTTTATTGCATTGAAACAAACAGAATTGTTGAAAATAACTTGAAGACAGGTTCCTTGACTCAATGGTGAGCGAGAGCAAACAGGTAGATGTAGGTGACATAATAGTACAGTCAATGACCTGAAACAAAGCTCGTAGTTTCTATTATTTCCTGCATCGGGTCCTCGTAATGAACTGAACAAGTTCAAATATTTGCTTAACTCGTATACTGCTTCGTCTGTTGAGGTGTGGTTAAAGTAGTTGCCATTTTGAAATGTTGTTCGAAAATACTCCACTGGGGGGCCATCTCGAGGTTCTACGATCAATGAACAGAGGGGTGTAGAGGGGGTAGGTTTACATTCTCCTGAGGTAGCTCGTCGACGTCTTTTTTGTGGTTGTATTACGTCTGCAATAAGAAACAGAAATATTATGTGACTTTTAAGCCTGGATCAAACAAGGATGAAAATACATGAGAGTGGCAGTCACGCGACCTTGGTTGGCTGTTCTTAATGCTTTCCCAACACCATCATTTAGGTAGTTGGAACACTCATCGAGCCTTTTTTTTTGTTAATCTAGAGCTAAAATAGGAAGAGGTTATTTCGCTGGTCTCAGAGTGACAAAACGTAAAGCAACGGTTTTACTAACACTAACCCTATTCCAAACACCAACTCTACCCCTAACCCTAACCCTACTCCAAGTAAAAAACCGATCTTCAAGAAAAAAGTTTTGACGAAATGTCATTCTCAGGTTAGCGAAATAACTTCTTTCGCGTAAACATCCCCTGTAACAATTTGACAGTATCATCAACTCTCGTTTGATCAGGGCTTTAGTGTATGTTTTCTGAGAATAACTGCATTTCATCTGGAATTTCATTACTAATCCATGAAACACAAAGCAAATCTTGACCGCGAACCAGATTGACGTTTAACGCGGATTTTTTTCGGTCTAACGGCTCAGTAAAGAAATTATGACCGTGGAGAAGCTTGTTTGAGTCTAGCCAGCTGCTGGTTTTCCTCCGACCCCGGGTTTTCCTACCTCGCCAAAAACTACCTGTCCTGTGAGCTCTGTATATGTCTTGAGCAAGAACTGGAGTCATTCGGCCAAGATGGTTCAATTTCCTCTTCTCTCGAGATATACACGCGTAAGAATCTCACAACTTGTCAACAAGATGTGTTCACAACAGGCTTGTAGCAAGCTTGTCAACAAGTTGTAACAATGTTGTTATTTTATCAAGTTGCTACAAGGTTGTCACTCACAACTTGTCGACAAATTGTTGGATCACAAGACGATAACAAGTTGTTGGAACAACTTGTAACAAGTCTGTTGAGCTGAACAACCTTGTAGCAAGTTGTCAACAAGCTGGGAACAAGCAGTGCGAACACATCCTGTTGACAAGTTGTTGGAACAGCATTGCTACAAGTCTACTGCAGGTTTGTTACAACTTGTGCGTTTTTACGTGTATATGGAGCTCACTGGTTGGGCTTTAGTTGTCAAGCACCATGCAGGTACCATGATGAGCCTCCAGCTCGGGGGATTTAGGGAAGCACACCGCATAAATAATAATTGTTTATCAAAAATACCCACCTCCTTCGAATCCGTTTTCTTGGTTTGCTTGGCGTGCTTCTGGACCAATGGTCAGATCTGCAATGGAGATAATTTATTTGTGAGTGGGGTAACCTTGGATAGCTAGGTTTCACTAAGCACTATCGTGCAGCTGATAGTGGTCAACGTACAGTTATCAAAGTGAGAAAATTATTCTTGTCATCATCTAGAGCCTGCTCGCAGGCTAGTCATCATCTGCAGTAGCAGTCTTACTTGAGATGAAAAATTTTCAGGTAAAATAAAAACATTGCAATCTTACTGTAACACGTTGCATCATTCGAAAACTTGCTACATTCCAATTCTGGAGGCCAGAAAAAGCTTGAACGACCAATAGCGTACTTGCAACTTTGGTACACCCTCTCACAAGACTTTCGGCATGGTCTCTGACTTGTGTATGTAACTGGATCGTACCGAGGAAGAAATATTGAACAAAGGAAAGTTTCTAGTTCGCTGGAGCAAAATGTGTGGACCAGGGGGTAGAAAGGAAGGAATCGTATTTTTGCACTTGCAATGGTTGCATCACCATACATGTTAGGTAATGATGTTTTCCTGTAGTAATTGTAACATATATCAATTGTCCTGGGTACATCCATCACACTGCTATCTAGAAAACGAATTAAAATATAAAAAATTCAAGATCTTAGAAACACACGGATATCGAAGGAACCAGACTAAGTATCGAAATATCACGCACTCAAACCGACTTCACCTCGTAGTTCAGTTAGTAGAGCATTGGACAAGCAAAGCAAAGGGGTCGTGGGTTTGATTCCCACCGTGGTCAAGCAAAGTTTTCAGCTTGGCCGGTGTAGATGCACTCAGAGACAACATCACAAACATGGAATTGAATTGTGTTCTGGTTTCGAATGTTAACTCTAACCGAATGTGGTTCTAATCCTAAATTGTAATGCTAAGCTTAATCTTAACTCTAATCGCTTCTTACCGAATGTTCTGCTTGTAACGGTGCGAAAAATTCCTGGAAATTCAGTCGTACGAATCAGTGTAGCAACTTTGATTTCATATTCTGTTTCTGGAGTTAACGTCTGTATGTTTAACACTTGTGAGACCCCTGGTCGTAGAACGAAATAGGCTTTCACGGCATTGTTCTGTCTGTATAGCACTCCGACACCACGTCGATCGGAAGCTCGACTGTCTATTAACGTATATTTCACGGAAAGTGTATCCGATGAAATACTGGAAACTTTGATAAAACTCGGTGGTGGTGGTTGTGTAATGGAGGCTGCATCGTCAATTTGAACTAAAACACAAGAATAATAACATGTTAACTACTGTCCTAAGAATACTCACATGCCTAGTTACCACTGTTTTGATAACTGACACGCCTAGTTACCACTGTTCTGATTATGTAAGCATAGAATGGAACAAAGGTAACCAAGCATTTAAATTATGTAATTGCATTGGATGGCAAAAAAAGGTGCCAGATTATTCATACACATACCATTATCGACTGTACGATTGAGAGCGAACCAAGTTTCATCCTGGCAGTTCACTTGTACTGGAGGCCATTGTAGATCATGACCATCCCGGTTCATCTGAGCCACTAATTTGGCACATGTTGAGTTGGAACTCAGAGTATCTCTGCACAAACTTTGTGGTTGAGGGTCACGTGGACATGCTGGTAGATAGAGGTGGCAGAGAAGAGTTGTAAGATTTGGAATACAGCCATCTACATTAGTTATGCCTCTTCTTTTGTATTCTTCTAACGTACTGAGCAGCCGTAGATGTTGGCTGAGTTCAAAGATCGCTTCATCTGTTGATGCATAGTTGAAGTAGTTGAATCCAGAGAAGGTTGAGTTAAACAGTCTCATGGGTTGTCCACTTGTTGATGCTTTTATTACTGACAAACACAAACTTCTTGTTGTAGGTTTGCACTCTCGTGTAGCTCTTTTCCTCCGCGCTGCACCACCTTCAGCTAGAAACATGAAATGACATAGTTTGTGGAAACAAGGCATGACGCATCTTTTATGCTGCACTCCAGCAGGGAAGCAAGGCCGATAGATACGGTCAGTGTGGTTGAGGCTGCTTTCCAGTTGAGCGTTTTTCGTATACACACGGGAAAGTTTAAATCGTTTTAAATTTTATACCTATTACCTCAACAAATACGTATTAAATAATTTATAAAACTAAATGCTTTTCTTTTATCCGTTTACTTATTTCATAATAACTTGTTTCAACAACTTAAAGATTGCAAATCTGTTGTCCTCATCAACTTTGTTATACAAGGGGATAACAACTTGTTCCAGACTTGTCAAAAACTGGGAACAAGCAGTTCAAACACATCGCGTATAAACCTGCTACTCTATGCTTAGCCTGTTCTTGCGAAGTCAAGTCAGCAGAGTTTGGTTGGTTCGAGAGTTACAGTTTTCCTCCCTCAGTAAAAACTAACCTTTAGTTGTCAGGAATTTGTATCGTGAGCCTCGGGTGAATTGGGCAATCACACCTAGTGTGCTCAACATTAATTAACTCCTGGTCATAGTAGGACTATCCAGTTTAATTAAATAAAACAAAAAAAAGCTGAGCTAAAGTCGGCCGATTAATGGTTTAGATGCATGTTAAAATGAGATACAGTCCCTGGTACGATCAGATGTGGCTCAATATCCTCGGCTCTCTGCATTGCCTCCATTAAATACCATGCACGTAAACCACAAAGTTTTACTTACTTGGCGGACGGGGTTCACTGGCAGGAATTGTCACCTTGGTAACGTCTAGATAAAGTACAAAAGAATAAAGGAATGTTATTGGAAATCTTCAATAAAATATATATATATTGTGAGCACTGTAGAAGATTCAACTACCTGGACAATACAAACCCTGATAATAACAGAAGTATCACTTACCAAAGCATTCGTCAGTTGGAAAGGTATCACACTTCAACTTAGCAGGCCAGAGGAATTTCGTGCGAGAAATTGCATAAGAACAACTTTGTAAAATGTTCTTACATGTTGACTTGCAGGGTCGTTGCAAACCTAACTTATATCTTGGGAAGATCGCAGAACAGAGAAATGAAGTCAAATCTTCACTGCATAGTGTGTAGATGAGAGGAAAGAATGGATACATTCTTGATTTAGCTGCAGTTATGTTCTTATCGCCAAAATCGTTTGGTAACACGGTTTGTTGGTAATGTCTTTGACAGGGAGCAACTTGCTGAGGGAGGTTATAAACTGAGGAGCCAGCAGCATCTAAAGGAATGAAAAACTATATGAAACTATAATTCGTGCATTTGGGGAGTACGGGACACGGTTATCTTCGCCTTACCGCGGATTTAAACCTGCTACTGTAGCTCGAGGGTAGGGTCTTGTTACTGTATTTCGAGGGTAGGGCATTGTTACTTGATAGCAATGCCGGTGAGAGGGAGCATTTTGCCCCGTGTGCCAAACTCAAAAGGTCCTCTAACGCGAGGATGTCCCTTGAATTTCCGTGATACAACATTGCTGAACGGAGAATACAAATCTGACTGGGTGAGTGTCGAATAATATGCAATAGAGTGCAATATATTGTAAAACACCGCTCTCCCGTTTCACAATTATGACGTCATAGGGGCCCCTGGGAAAGTTTTTCCCCGGGCCTCGCTCAACTTCTCAGGGGTCCCACGTGATAGGTGGTTACTATACTCTGATGTACTGAAACATTCATGTAACTAAGTTGTGAT
Organism: Paramuricea clavata; assembly: GCA_902702795.2. Taxonomy (NCBI): domain Eukaryota; kingdom Metazoa; phylum Cnidaria; class Anthozoa; order Malacalcyonacea; family Plexauridae; genus Paramuricea; species Paramuricea clavata. The sequence goes on from CACRXK020000113.1 coordinate 64,897, forward strand.
TGCTTCTCTCCTGTGCTTCGAGGCTCCGGGTACTACGGTTTTCCTCCCTCCAGCTTTGCAGCGAGATCAGACATGAGCCGTAAGGTGACGGCTGGAATTAGAGACCTTTAGATTGGAGGTTTTTGATTTTACAACTTTGTTATAGTAGCTTTTTCACCAGTTTTGAAATATGTTAAACTTATTAAACTTGTGCTCTTTAGCAATGATTTAAGAAAGCAAATTAACCACTAGTTATGCTATTCACCAAAGCAGTAAATTAAGATTTGGCGTTTGAAGTTGACGTTTGGCGTATAAATTCCATGCTTGAACTGCTACGAGGGCTTGTAGTCGTTAAAGCATGAAATTTATACGCCAAACGTCAACTTCAAACGCCAAATCTTAATTTACTGCTTTGGTGAATGACACGACTAGTGGTTAATTTGCTTTCTTAAATCATTGCGAAAGAGCACAAGTTTAATAAGTTTAACATATTTCAAAACTGGTGTAAAAGCTATAATAATAGAGTTGTAAAATCACGAACCTCGCTAGCGGTTTGACGTTTGCCGTAAACGTCAATTTAAAGGTCTCTTAGACCCCGTCACTTTTGAGTTGCGTCTCACAAAAGGAAACAACGTCATCATCAAGTGTTAATTGTGGGGATTTTTCATATTGAATAAAAATTGAAACAAAGAAATGATTAAAATAAGAATTAACTTCTCTATATGCTACAACGTACACGCAATTCTTTCAAAATGTCCAGGCATTCCATCCATGGTATTCAGATATGCAATAAGAACTTCATAATCTTTGCTTGTATCCACTGTTAAAGATATAGAGCTTGTACGCACGCTGAAATGAGTGTGGTTGTAAGACAACTCGTCAACAGGTTTAAACAACAATTCGTACTCATTGGCAAGTCGTGATGAATACGGATTATCAATCAAATGTAATACCATTTCTTTCCCAGAAGTTTGATAACTCACCACTGCTGGTGAAGGCAAACTGTTTTGAAATGTAATTTTGTTAAATTCAACTAAAAGAAAATAAACATGTACAATCAGTATTTGTATGATACCCAAGCACTTTACAAAACAGGGAAAAGCCTGAAGGTGGACAAACCAGGAAAACATTGTTTCCTAGCCATGTTTCTCAAAGGTGGACAAACCAGGAAACATTGTTTCCTAGCCATAAACCAGGAAACATTGTTTCCTAGCCATGTTTCCTGAAGGTGGACAAACTAGGAAACATTGTTCCAGAAACATTATTTCCTAGTTTTGCTGCCTGAAGTTGAACATTGTTTCGTGACAGGATAGCATTGCGAATATTCCGATCATTACTAAGTGTCATGCAAACAGCCTCTTTATGGATACGCACCTTTTGGCGACACAACAGATGCGTTGAATGAATTACAATCTACTTGAACCGGAGGCCAATCAATAATGTATCCAATCTGTTGTAATGTTCCCACAGACTGAGAACACACGTGAACGCGTCCAACTACCATCTCGCAGTCACGTCGGCTCATTTCAATACCAGCACGACAATTTGGGAGGTACAAACTACACAGGAAATATGCAAGTCTCTGAACACAGTCAGTGTGGATTCTACTTCTCTGTCGATCGATATCAATCAGTGCTGAAAACGTGCTAAGTAACTTTGCGTGTTTGCTCAACTCATACACAGCTTGTTGTTGTGATGTGTGATTGAAATAGTTTTTGAACTTCTTGTCGACTGTGGTGAAATAAGGACTTGTCCCGTTAGGTTTGGTGATAAGGGAACATATCGATTGTTCTTGCACTAGCTCGCATTCTTCGCTACCTGAAAATATATTTAGAAATTTGCATTGTTTTAAATTGTTTATTTAGCACAACAAACAAACAATAGATCACCAACAAATAAGACGACTATGCATTATTTTTAAAATGCTATCCACAATTGTCCACTTACCAATTGGTGTAGGGAGGGGAGAAGGTGCTAGATAAAAGGAAAATGTTTTTAGAAATATTTAGATAATAATTTGTAAAGCTGTGGTATTTACGTATTAAAGTATCATTTACTTACGGTGACATGACCCTTGTTGAGGTAGCTTGCTACATTTCAGCTGCTCAGGCCATTTGAATTTCAGTTGGCTGATTGCATAGGTACATCTATCAAACACTCTTTGACACAATGACTGGCAGGGAGCCGAGGAAATTTGTCGCTCTGCTAGGTAGTTGGGAAAATGTGCAGAACATATCAAAGCTTTGAGATCAGATGAACAGTCCGTATCTAGAAGAGGACCAAATGTATGCATAGAAAATATAGCTTCGTCTTGTGTTTGATGACCAAATATATTTGGTAGTTTTGTAAAGTTATATAAACTTGAACAAAATCCTGCTTTGATTCGTTCCACTCCTTGGTCTGTTCTTAACTCGATTTTCTCTAAAACTCCTGGGTATGACGCGTTACTGTTCACTGTAGCGACTAAAATTTCATACGTCGTGGTCGAGTTCAGACCACGCAGTGTAAGACTGTTCTTCCCAGTGTGTATATGCTTGTATTGAACGCGCGAGCCTGATTGCCTGTACAAGATACCAGTTTCTACTGTAGTTCCAAATTTATATTCTTCTGGGAAACTTTGCCATTTGATTTCTAGGAAATCTGAACCAATTGTATTGGAGGTAATAGCTGGTGGTGGAGGAGAGAGACCGCCAAACGTTCGATCTTTCTTAAATTGAGCTACAGAAAGTAAATTATTTATTTATTTATTTTTTTATTCAACTTCGCCAGATAAAATTACACGAATGACATGCATACAATGCAAATACAATATTACACTAGTAAAAAATGGCGTGTGTGGTAAGGTAAAGGAAGGTTATGGTATGGTATGGTATGGTGTAGGTGTGGTGTAGGTGTGGTGTGGTGTAGGTGTGGTGTGGTATAGTATGGTGTGGTTTAGCATATTGGTGGTATGGCATGGCATGGTATGGTTTGGTTTGGTTTGGTAATGTGAGCTGTGGTATGATGTAGTATGGTGTGGTATATTGCGGTAAGCTATGGGGTATAGTATCGTGTGAAGTCGTTTGGTAAGGTATGGAGATATGGCATAGTATGATGTATGTTATGTGGTGGTATGTTATGGTATTGATTATATTCTTTGACTGTAATCAATACTTACGGATATCTTCTTGCGTGAGGGTGCCTGGAAAATTGTTGCAATTAACCTGAACTGGTGGCCATGTAATGTTATATCCTCGACCTCGAAGTTGTGAGATCGCTAAAGTACAGTTTCTTCCGCCAAGAGTGTTTCTACACTGTGCAGACGTGATTGGATAATCCTTTGGCGTTTTGTCACCGCATCGTGGGAGATAAAGATTGCAGAGTAGAAATCTTACGTCGTTCAAACATTGCGTTACATGATTTGCTTTGTTAATATCAGGTTGTTGCGAGATGAGAAGTTGAATGAGTCTAGCGTGTGTGCCAGCTAGGTCGTAGATAGCTTCTTCTTGTGTTGTGTGGTTGAAATAGTTTGTGAAAGGATTGTTTGTGGCGTTGAAATACTTGGTATCTGGCGGAGCGGAGTTCACTGAGGAACACATTGGAGTACCTCCGTGATATGGAATAGGGGAACACTCGTCTGGTACTGTAAGAAATAAAACACACGTCGTGTCTTAACACTATTCCCAATTACCTAATTCTGTATCAAATTCCTAACCTTAATCGTCATTACGTCGTGGAAAAATCTCGCGTCTTAACAAGATTGCAACAGACTTGTAAACTTTTCTTTAACGCTAAAGGCTCTTTTCCATTCATCGCAAGAGTTAACTCGCTGCCAATACTTTCATCAGAATGTTCGACAGTTTATTGTAAAGTACTTGCAACGAACTTGGGAGTTGGTTGTTTTTGCGATCAGTGGAGGAGAGGCTTTAATTACAGACATGTGGCTACAAAGACGTTGTTAAATATTGACCTCACCTGTAAGTAGTGGCCTAGGTGTAGGATCTATAAAGCAAAACAAAAGTTTAATTTTTAGGCTATGATTTCTATTTGAATTTGTTAATTCTTCATTTTTGATTCTTTTTATTTTGGTTGCAAGAGCATGCCAGGGAAGGTACCGACGGCTTGTGTTCCTATGGCGACTATATGAAACCACTTTTGAGATATCTTTTTCAGGTAGTTCAGACACAAACCACGTCAGCTTATTGCAGAATACTACCTACACTGGACCACCACGTTTGAGATATCTTTTTCAGGTAGTTCAGACACAAACCACGTCAGCTTATTGCAGAATACTACCTGCACTGGGCCACCACGTTTGAGATATCTTTTTCAGGTAGTTCAGACACAAACCACAACAGCTTATTGTAGAACACTACCTACACTGGACTACCACGTTTGGATATGTTTTTCAGGTAGTTCAGACACAAACCACAACAGCTTATTGTAGAACACTACCTACACTGGACTACCACGTTTGGATATGATAACCAAGAAATGTACTGCCTATTTATTAATAAAAAATGTGAATGGTTAAGTGTAGCTCAGAAATTTTCTAAAGAAACTCACTGCAAGTGATGTTGGCAAATTTATCACAACTGATTTTTTCTGGCCAATGAAAGTTGAGTTTATCCATTGCGGATTTACACCCTGCGTATACTCTGTCACATAGTGACCTGCACACGGGCCGTATTCGTGCGGGCGCGTCCGGAATGTGTTCATACCAAGGAATGTGTACCATACACGTAAAGAGAACGAGCTCTCGATGACAGAATGTCGCAATCAGTGGTGAGAATGTATGCAGATGAAAAATAGCCTCGTCTTGAGAAGTATGGTTAAAGATATTGGGCCTTGTGAATGACGTAACGCTGTACGAATTACACAGCGGTAATTTGACTTGTTCTGTTCGCACTGAAATAGATCAATAAATAATGTTAGTTATGTCTGCACAGCTGCTCGTCCTGGCTCGTCAGTGGGGTGGCACCTCTAAATTTGGCGCTCATCGTTATAATATTTCCCAAAATATGTGTCGATGGGGGTGGCGGGGTAGGAGATCACTTACGATAACTAAGATATGACAAGTGCTTGCTCTCTCTAGTGTTTCGAGGGTTGTCTGTGGCTTCTCCGATTTCAAACCGAGACAATGTGGATAAGATTACATGAAGTATAGCGTGCGCACGTGTTTCCCGCCAACATTGATCCAGGGACGCTATTTGTTGACTTTTCTCGCTTTTCATTGGCTATTCACGAATCATTTTCTTACTATTTTCATAATATTTGTTTCTTGATGTAATTTTAGTTGCCGACAAATTGAGAAATTAGTGCAGGGAGCGGCCTACTTTAATCTTTATACTGCCCACACATTTGATATTCTTTCATATATATTGTTGAAATTATTTTTAAAAATAATACGGTTTGAGTCACGAAAGAGGTTTGAGTCACGAAATGACTGAATTTGAAGCGTGCACGCTCGCAAACTAACTCAAAGATATTCCAACTGTTTATACTAGTGAGTAGTGGAGTTTAATATTAATATAAAATTATTGTTTTGTTCTGTGAAAACACCACCTTTGTTTTAGCAAAGCTTTCCCATCCGTAAGCCTTAATTGGTTCAAGTTACTTTTCATTGTTTGTCAGCTATCAGTTAAGATATTTTAGTGTAAAAGTCGATTTACACTACACAACGACCTGTCGCATGCAACAACTTGAGCTGTATATACACTGTGTGTAAATCAAGCACACAACTCACCTAAGTTATCGTAAATGAGTTATGTTCATTTACACTGTACAGCTCAAGCCACAGAATAAGGACCTATGGCTCAAGCTGTAAGCAGGTTGCGACAGTTTTAAGCAAAAGTTGTGTAGTGTCACTGTGAATCGATGTAAGTTCCAAATTGCTGTTTCATTGTGTTTGTCAGAGGATGTTTGGTGTTTGACTCCCACTCAAAGTTACAAGCTTCATGCTGTTAGAGGCGACTCAAGGGTTCTTTCAAGTTCGATATCGCGTGCTTCCGTTGCAACAGTTTCTGTCTCAGAGTGAAGTATATAATGATGCGTAATATAAGAAATGAAAGAAATTTTTTATACACAATAGATCTTTGTTTTCGTTTTAACGACCTTTCATTTTGTCACTCCCTTTGATACGAAACTTCTGTTGCATTTCATGATAAAAAGATGAAAGTAAAAGCGAGGGCCACAAGTTAATCAGCCTATATCGCTGTCGTGTTCTCAACCCTCTTGAAATAAAGTTGTTATTATGAATACACATGACAGCCACGCTTCTGCTTTTTATGCTACTTTCATTTTGAAAACTTTTCTATAAATTTCAAAAGCAAATCTTTCAAGAAATATATATGTTGACAATTTCCAAATCTGCTATCATGCAAGATCTGCTATCCGTGAATCTACAATTAGCCTGCACGCTCGGGTTAGCCGCCATTTTTGTGTTACTGCCTCCTCTCCCGAGTCTGAGAATTAAGTTGTGTGCATTGTAGTATAGTTACAGTCACAACTTTGATAAGTTACTTTTCACATTGTTTTAATTGTCTATTGGAAGACAGTACCTCGAAATTTGCCAATCCCTTATCTAACTGGTCTTTTCCTCTTTGTAATGTCTACAATTTTTGGTTAAACGTAGTTTTGTATATTTTAGTGAGTTCGATTAAAGCTTATTATTATTAAAATGGCGGACATTGGCCCGCAAGAGAAAGACTATTCTTAACACTCGTAAAGGCTGCTTTCCAGATAAGCGTTTCTTATGCGTGCGTGAATGCACGGAAAAGTTTAAATCCTTTTAAATTTTACTGTCTGATGAAATAACTGAACAAATAAAAAGACAGCGTTTAGTTTTCTGTTTGATTTAATGTGTTGTTCTTGAGCTAGTTAGTACTTATAGAAAATTCAGAAATATTTAAACTTTTCCGTCCGCACGAATGAAAAACTGGAATACACAGCCTTTGTGATTTATGCGAAGATGAAATGAGACACAACAATATGTAAATTATGAAACCACTGGCATATATCATGTGCACGAGTCGTTAGTAGGTTTATAAAACATGAAGCTTAGACAGAAAACTGGCACTCCATTCTTCTTCAGTTCCAATAGACCTTTCCCCTTATAACCAAAATTTTGATCTAGGCAAGTCTAGACAAATATTTCATCACAGCTTGAAAGAGCATCACAAAATTAGTAATATTCCAAAGTTTCGTTGCGAAATGTTGTAAAATGAGGAAAATAGAGCCTTGCAAAGTTTGCAATTTTCAGTCATTTTGCATTACAAACCGAAATTGCAGCCCCAACACCCGAATCGGATGTCAATTTCGCGTTTGTAATACAATTTTAGTTATAAGGGGCAAGGTCCATTGTGAAACATGCGACGAAATGTGTGTGTCACGTGTGTTTGTGTCAGTTTGTAGTAATTTTCAACACATATGACAAAACATAAGATTTTTAAAGTTTTTGCTTCCGTTTACAAGCGCTATGATGCAAAATAACGCTAAAATTAGTCCTACCAATTTCTGGATGACGTCCTTGACCAAACGTCACTTGCGTAAGCAAGCTCACTAATATCCGAGTTGTGGAGCGCTGCATGATCAATATATCCTAAATCTTATTAATTCAACTGAGCATGAAAGCGATTGAAATAACTAATCAAACCTAACATTCACTGAGAGAAATTCCTTCTGTTTTAACCATAGAAATAATAGATATCTCGTATTTCTATGGTTTTAACCGAAATGTTCCCAATGTTAAGCTTGAACCCGACTACAGCAACTCAGGAAGTCAGGATATATAAATCGCTTTGACAAACTCACAAACAGCCTGTATCGCAAGAAGAAATTTACATATTGCCAGAACGACCTCATGGTGTGTATGTGAACATTATTGAAATAATTGTGATCCATAAGACACATAGACCTGTTTCCAACAAAAGTCGAAGTTACGAATTTAGCTGAGGAGGAATTCGGGATAGAGCGACTAAATTCATCAGGTTCCGTTGATTCTCACGGAAAGTCATGCGGTTACCTGTGACCTTCGCTTATCATTTCTGATCATGTGCCCGCTGTGAACTCGAAATTAAATATAAAAAAACCCAAAACAAAGCTAACTCCGAAAATGAACTGACGCCCTAGTTCCGTGTGCTAGCATCATTTAATATGATACCTAGCATCCTTGCGTGCCTAGCATCACTGACTATGACTTGTGCTAAAACTCCATTGAAAGCTAGACAATATACCAGAATGTTGATTGTACAAAGTTGAGTTGCAAATTCACCATTTCTCCTGCGAACATAGCTTAGTGTCAGAGCATAGTCATTAGTCACTGTTTTAGGACGTTGGATTTAAAAATACTATCATCAAATATTTGTTGATCGACAACATTTGTCAATATAACGTAAAATATATCATCACGGCATATATGAATATGATAAAACATTAAAGGATTGCGACATTAAATATTGGTACATTACCCTGGCCATAAGAAAGTTGTACGGTGCAACAGAGCAGCAGTAAAGCAATCAGACGAGAGCTCAGGGCTTCTCTAAGTTCTCTCTTCAACAGCATGTTGTTGCTTCAGGCCAGATGACAGTTTGAATGAAGCGATATGAATTCGAGTGTTTTGTTTCAGACCCTCTAATGATGTCATGTCACACTCCACTGCATTTAATGTATCCATCCTTTATTTTTAACAATTATAAAGATATTTAAATGCGTGCTAGTAGCCTAGTGGCATTTTCATTGTGCTAAATTTTAAACAATTACACATCCTTTGTGGCAAGTTCTTACTAGATTGAACTTCAAACTGTTGGTTCTCAGCGTATATTGTTGTCCAGAAATACACGTCTTTGATGGTAGATTTTTTGAATTTACTAAATAAAATGACTCCACCCAATTGAATTTTAATAGCGGAGCACAATATAAAGAAATTATCTACATAACGAAATAGGACTAGGAGCTTACTAGAAGCCATTTATATTCTGCTGCGAGACGAATCAGGGCACGTCACTGCACTATAAAATCTGGGAAGCGCAATATAGGAAGGTCATTTTAATCTATTTATGAGTTCAATATTATACAAATAATGAATGTTTATGAGTGCAATGGTAAGAATATTTTCATGAGGTGAAAGATGGAATGTTCCATTCAACGAGGCGACAGCCGAGTTGAATGGAACTTTCCATCTTTCACCGAGTGAAAATATTCTTACCATTGCACGAAGAAACATTCATTATTTGTTTTATATAATACCAAAAGTCCAGAACAGACTAATACATTCGTATGACAAGCATTTTGAGGGATGCGATTTATCAAAAACACAAAGAGTGCAATTGTACTGTACGTTTTATTCCATTGCACTCGCGGAGAGTGCAATGGAACGTGTTCCATTGCACTCTTGGGAAATGGAATTTTCTATTCAATATCACGTGACCATAAACAGCCAATTAAACGATTAGAATTTAATAAGGTATTATATAAAACGGAATGTTCTATATTGTCAATGAGGTGAAATAAATTCCATGATATCCGGCCCTTTCCTAAAATATATTTTCCTATTCAGGAATGCGGTTTTGCTTGGGTGTTGTTGCATTTACTCAAAGAAAGATTGCTTTGTGTCGTACTGGTCTGGATTCTCGTTAGCATAAAGAGCTCGAGCTCGGTGAGTATATATATTCCAGTTACATATTGAGATCAAAGAGAAATATTGTACAACAAAGTGGAAACTCCTAGCCTGCGTACAGGCTGTCTTTCCCTTGGGCCTGCACGCAGGCTAGGAAACTCCGAACAATTTCATTTTCTTCCTTTACTTCATTCCAGTAGCATAAAGAGGTCAATGAGAAAGATGTACTCCACTTACTATAGAGTTCAATCACCGAATTTTCACTCCAGATATATTGTGAGCTCGATGCTAGTCGCTCTTACTTCAGTTACATATACCGTTCAGTGGAAGATACCGTCAGTTTTATTATATAGATCAGTTGTGTAATGCCATTGCCACTGATCTTACACGAGCTGGAATGTCTATTTGACAAATAAACCGGAAGTGGAAGTATGGTAGCCTGCGAACAGGCTTAGTCAACACATCAAAAAAGAAATAAAAACATTTTTAAACATTTTAAATTTAGAATTTCGATCTTTTAAAGGCTTAAAGACAGGCATAAAGTGTCGGATTTATCAACTGTTAGTTTCATTTCGTTTGGAGTTCATGAATTATCTGGGAAAACTTTGAATAAATTGGTCCCAATTGTATGAAATAAATGATAAATTTGTCATTACAATTTTTTGTCTTCCTCACGCTATTTGTATTCTTGGAAAACTTGCAAAAACGTGGAAATTTTGCAATAGAAAATTGGCAGTAAAGGCAAGAGAGAAATATAGAAAGTCGATGTCAGTATTTCTGTGAAATACGTCCTCCTAAAGTTGGCAGAAAAGCAAAAGGGAATCATTGACACTTGACAAATCTTGGAATTCTCAGAAAATGGAGAATCAAAGGCATGGTAAAATTGTTCGTGGATTTTCAATGGTCGATCCAGAAATGGTCTCGGAGCTACACACAAACATCAAGGCTCGAGGCTGCGAGAAATATGAGATAGCGTGTTTTAATTTCACATTGCCAGATTTTACCCAGTTTGATCAAGAGTTCGTCGCTTTTCTCATGAAAGATTTGATTGAAAATTCAACATTAAAAGCTCTGGAGGAGTCAGGTATGTCCCCCTGGAATATTACATTAAAGATATGTTGGCAGGGGGGGTTATGAAATTATTCCCAATAGGTGTCTCACACCAGCTACATTTTCTTTCACAGGCCATCTCAACTGGTGGACGCAAAGCACCAGTTTACAACGTTTATATCCATTGTTGACATCAGGTGACGGCAACTGTTTATTACATGCTGCTTCGCTTGGAATTTGGGGCGTCCATGATCGATGGTTGAACCTACGGCAAGATGTCTACCACACGCTGTCGTCAAGTGAGGCTGAGAAAACTTTAAAACGACGCTGGCTTTGGTACGAGTGGAAGAAAAACCTTGAAGAGCAGGTGATATTTAATGCTGATGAGTGGGAGAGAGAATGGAAAAATGTTTTAAATATGGCTGACGCTAAACCTAGACCACGGCAACCATTATCTACCGTCCCTGAGGGAAATGCCGTTGAGAATAAAGAAACATCCAGTACCTTAACAAGAAAAATGAGCAACAGCTGGCAGCCTCATTATGAGAGTCTTGAAGAGATCCATATATGTTCCCTTGCACATGTTTTACGTCGACCAATTATAGTTGTTTCAGATACCGTAGTGTACGATTTCCAAGGTGTCCCCATATCACCCATCCCGTTCGCTGGTGTGTATCTTCCGGTTGAGTGTGACCCCTCGGAGTGTTGCCGCACCCCTCTTGTGCTTGCATATTTCTCCTCTCATTTTTCACCAGTTGTGTCAACTGAGTCGTGCAATGAAGCCATGGAAAGCAGTGTTGATGCAAACAGTTCTACTTCAGGTATCGGTATGAACTTTTTAGTCTATTTTATAGTTTATATTAATCATTATTTCATCTTCAATTTCAAATTAGGATCGGGAGAATTGCCCCTGGGTGAGCTAGGTGAGCTGCCAATGGTCTACCTGTGAGTTTCCTGGTTTTGGAAACTCTGAACAGTTTACTTGTGAGTCTAGACCATAAAACCCCCACAAATTTGGGGGAATGCATTCAATGAATTGCATGATGATCATGCTTCCCACATTCTGTTTATATACTGGCCTTGCTGATAATAACCTCCAGATTTTTAATCATCTGACCTGGGCAAAGAAAATACTGTTTGTAAGATAATTCATATGTGTATAAATGCAGCAAACAGATGGTGGAGTTTGATATGATGGTAATTTGCATGCATAGCTCTTGATGGATGGTCTGTTTCTAGTGTAAATCAGGCCAGTTATGAATTAAGGTACTATTAAGGCTTCTATAGTTGGCAAGTGAATGTTGCAAGAAGTACCTTGAAACATAATATGAAACATAACATAATATGAAACATGCTTTCACTTGTCTTCAGGTACCAAATCTGATAGACCCTCCAACTCTCCACCCACAACAAATACAGCGTCAGCCATCCAAACAGCCATGTCTTCGATTTATCAAGTAACAAAATCCACCTTCCTTCAAGCAGCCAAGTCGTTAAGTCCAACCAGCGTGCCAAAATTGACCTTGCCCTCAAACACATCCATTCATGTAGCAATCCCTCTTGTGGATAAAGATTTAAAAACTTTACCATTGCCATTTGCCGCAGACCCGGGCCCAAACTGGAATTGGTTAGAGAATGAAAATAGTGAGGATATTATCAAGGAGAAAAGTCTAACAGATGAAGAGCGAATGTCACTACTTAAAAAGTACCTTGATGTTGTTGAAATTGACGTAAATGTACAGCAAGTATCAGGTCAAAATAATGTCAGTAATATGAGCAGTGGGACAGGAGACAATCAAACAAATACAAGCAATAAGACACAAGATAGTCAAGTGAATTCCCCTCGCAAAGTTCCTGTTGCCGTTCTTCCGTGTGATAACCAACCAAGTTTCTATAAAGAGGTTATCACAGGATATTTAGAAAAAGCAAAGGAAAGATTTGATTTTGAAAAAGAAACTAAACTAGCTGAACCAATGAAATCGACACCAAGTTTGAAATGTGCAAATGATGATTGTGATCTGTATGGTACTGTTGCAAATAATTATCTGTGTACAAAATGTTTTCAACTTCAGTCCAAATCATTTGGAAAGTTCCAAGGTCCCCGGCCGTCATATGATCCTCCGTCATATTCTGAGGCAGTTGGTGAAGAAGTTTTTCACCCTCCAAGTTTTGCAGGGAAATCTTCAAACACAGCGAAAACATTACAAGAAATGTCTGTAGAATGTCGAGCACCTGCATGTTCATTCTACGGCACGCCTGGTAAAAATGGCTTTTGTTCAAAGTGTTATTATGAAAACAAGAAATAAAAAATGATACCTTGGGCTACAACTAACTTGACTTTTTGTAGAAGAAATTAGCATGAAGCTAAATTGCTTCATGCTTTAATTTTAGAAAGTGTTTATGCTGTTAAAAGGTGAAACACAGTGAAGACATTAGTAAAATTAATTTGTAATTATAAAATGATACAATTAGAACTTATATTATGGGTGGGTGGGTTGAAACACAGTAGGGAGACAACGGCTATTAGGGCCACCACTCAGCGTCAAAAAGTGTCTGCATTGTTTACTGACTGCCAACCTAATTAACATATTGGCAGTCAGTAAACGGCAGCAGTTCACTGTAAAATTGTATTACAGAGTAAATGGTTTTGACTGTGCAAGACATCAGGGACCTAGCTTAAAAAAATCCCACTTTTGTCTCCCCTGAGTGGCCCTACTTGTTCCTATACTGTGGTTGAAGTAAGATTCAAAGTGCATCACATGGTGTTGACCGACTTGAAATGTATCTTGTGTTTTTGTGGAGTTTTAATGGGAACATTGAGCATCATTTGTTTGCACTGATAAATCGAAAACCATTTGAAGTTGCCCACCATGTGTAGCACGACAGGCAAGACTGAAGTCCACCTGTACCAGCCATTTAACATTGTTGTCTGAAGGTCAAAAGCAAAATGAACAAATATATTATATCCCTTTCTTATTTAAAATGATTGTTCGTAGCATTAATTACACATTGTCTATGTCTTATTTTAATCTATTGTAAAATTCATCCAATTTTTTGTGAAGCAGTCCATGGTGTACTCTATGTCTCATCAGATAATGTCCCTCCAGGTGGAATACAGGAATGTCATATTTATATTTATCAAACCATGTCTTGTTTTCAGCCAGGGTAATATCAACCTCCTTCAATGTGAACTTTATATAAAAGAGAAAAGGTTGCAATTATACATGGAATCTACATAGAATAACATGAACACCTTCTCACTTATATGCACCAGTCATTGCTAGTCATGGACACTTTGTGGGTCAGGGGGGGGGGCAACCATCTCACTATGCACCAGTGATTGTTAGTCGTGGACACTTTGTGGGTCAGGGGGGAGCAACCATCTCACTATGCACCAGTGATTGTTAGTGGTGGACACTTTGGGGGTTCGGGGCAAACCACCTTGCTATGCACCAGTGATTGTTAGTGGTGGACACTTTGGGGTTCGGGGCGGCAAACCACCTTGCTATGCACCAGTGATTGTTATGGTGGACACCTTTGTGGGTTGGGGCAACCACCTCACCATGCACCAGTCATTGCTAGTCGCGGGATACCCTTCTGCCTGCAACCACCTCGCTATGCACCAGTGATTGTTAGGCATGGACATTTTGGGTTTGAAGGGGATGTCAACCACCTCAATTTATATGCACCAGTGATTGTTGGTGGTGGACACTTTGGGAGGTGTGTGTGGTGAATTTAGGTACTACTAATATATAAATCACCTTCTGTCGCTGGATAACTTAGTGATTGCATTACAACTGATCTATATAATTAAAACTGACAAATTTGGTATCCTCCACTGAACGTAATATGTAACTGAAGTAAGAGTGTCTCGTTGAGCTCACAATATATCTGGATGCACCAGTGATTGTTGGTGGTGGACATTTTGGGAGGTGTGTGGGATGAATTTAGGTTGCCAATATATAACCACCCTCTGTAGCTGGATAACTGAGTGATTTTCACCATCTGCAATGATTTTGTGGTTTAAAAATTATTGTTCCAACATTGTTATTCAACTATCATTCAAAGGCTTGCAGAAATTATTGCAGGGGGGGGCAGTGTCCTTCCGACCTTCCATCGTCACAGTTCACAATTTCAGGACGAACATATATTTATAATGCCCACTTACCAAATGCTGATATGGTTTTAATGTTTCTTTTGCTTCTTCACATAGAGAGCAATTCTCCTGAAGAAGGAAAAGAAAACATGAGAGATTCAGTTGTATGTATAGAGGTCAGTTGTTGGATCACTTCAGTTGTTTATAGAGCTCAGAGATGTAACGCCTATACCAGACCAGTATACCAGATTCCCTCCCCCCCGTTTTACTCACCTTGGTAAACATTTCAAGCACAGGGCGCCCACTATATGCATGGTAAACAAATTTTCTACTTATTGGCCGAGACACATGAAGAAAAGTCTTCACATACACAGTCATGGAAGATCCAAAAAGCTGGAAACTACAGTGAAAATCACTCAAAAACTATGTTTATCATGCCTCATTTAGATATTAAGAGCCTGCAATACTTGTTCAGAGGCCCTTTGGAAGGTGTAGTAATACTTGGTGTAACATTCATTAAGTTGTATGCTACTAACAACTACAGTGAGTTTATACGGGATTGGGCAAATAATCAAACATAAAAATAATTTAAATAGTGAACAATTTAGTTTCTCTGATCTTTCGATCTAGACATGACCACCATGTGCTGTTGCACTTGATGCCGCAATCTTCCTCTCTCCTGCTTCACGCACGCGCATTCTACACGTTACGAAACGTGTGACATCATAAACGCGCAATTACGAACTTAATTAAAACTAATTAATAATTTGTTTTAGGAAATTGGCAACAACGGTGCGCAAGTTTTTAAAGATGTAAAGTAAAAACTTCTTGAAGAAAACACTGTGTCAAAATGACGAATAATACAACCGGCCATGTGCATGAGTCGCATGAAGAGCACGTGCCACCGTATGCTGTCTTGTTTATCTTCACAGCTTGCTGTATCGGAGGTAAGCCTGGGACGAGATAATGTCTGATTTATTTCTGAGATGCAGTCTGGTGTAGACACAAGGCAGAACAAACAGACGATAGTTATCTATACCTGGCAATGATTCTACGCCAGAAATCACGCTTCATATTGTCCTCATACACACGTAAAAATCTCACAACTTGTCAACAAGATGTGTTCGCAACAGGCTTGTAGCAAGCTTGTCAACAAGTTGTGACAATGCTGTTATTTTATCAAGTTGCTACAAGCTTGTCACTCACAACTTGTTGACAAGTTGTTGAATTGCAGGACGATAACAAGTTGTTGGAACAACTTGTAACAAGTCTGTTGAGTTCAATAACCTTGTAGCAAGTTGGCAGAAGCCATTGACAACTTGTCACCAAGCTGGGAACAAGCAGTGCGAACACATCCTGTTGACAAGTTGTTGGAACAGCAATTGCTACAAGTCTGCTGCAGGTTTGTTACAACTTGTGCGTTTTTACGTGTGTAGTTCGTCTATTGCTGTATTTATTCACGTAGACAGATCATCCTTCAAGACCAATTATGCGCGCAAGTTCCAACTAGAAACTACGGATTGATACAACTACCTGAAGAATAGTTCTTGTATTTTTCAGGTAGTTGTATCCCTATCAATCTAAAGCTTTCCTATTATTGCCACGACCTACGCAGACACTGGCGTAGCCATCGCAATATACCCGGGGTGCCAATGCACATTTTGTCGTGTTCGTATAGACTGTACTGAAGACAATAAATTGAAAATAAATGAATAATGGTAATGATTTCAAATTTGCATTTCCACCCCGGGTATATTGCGCTCACAGACCCTTCAAGATTCACTTCCAACTGTGGTGAAAAAACAGTCATTTTCTATGGGATGTAGGTAGTCTTCACGGATGATCGATGGTTTGTTTACCGCACAAATCTGCAGACGAACTGCTTTTGCCGAAGTTCGTCCAGAGAGAGAGAGAGAGAGCAGCCGTGTATAGATCAGGGCTCACGGAGGCCGGAAGCAGCATCCGCAGGATAGATAATTTTTCAACCCGTTTCAAAGTTTGACCGTTGAACAGTATAACCACAATTAAAGTTTAGTAATTATAATTTAGAAGGCTTTTTATTTATTGTGAAGTCTAATATTTTTAGTTTCAGAGATTTTTAGCAATTCTTACAAAGGTTGGAAAAATGATTATCCAGTGATAGCACTTTCCTGCCTTCATCTTCGTACAACTGGCCTTGCAAGTCTTTAACTTTTTTCACTTTAGCCCATTTTCCACCAGGCGAATTTGTTCGAGTACAGTGAAGGCTCAAGCGGGGAGAACGCCTGACATTTCAGGCTAAGTGAAGCGAAAAAGAAATCGTGATATGATTGGTCAGCGAAAAAATTCGCTGCAAAAGTTGAATCAGTTCCTACTTTTTTACTGTTCGCGCGAACAAATTCACCTGATGGAAAATGGGCTTAAGCCTTGAGGGATGTAATGCAAACTTGTTTCTAACGTTTTTCTAGCGTTATGTCGACAGATCATGAAAGGATGGCCAATTCCATACACAGTTGTACTCATCTTTCTCGGTTTAGTGTTTGGCGTCTTCTCCGCAAACTTCCCAGACGTTCAAGTGTAAGTGAACTAAACTAACTTTATTTCCAGTACCAGCTTGCTCTAACAGTTCATATCAAAGATACAGTTGGCGGGCTTCTGTGTATGAACTACCTGACAAATAAGAACAAACTTTAAAACAAACATTTCAAATGAACAGACATTTTTGTTAGGTACACAACAATGGCAAGTCAAAATCCACATCTGTTGCTCACAACGTTTCTGCCAGTTTTGTTGTTTGAATCTGCTTTTGCAATGGATGTTCACACATTTTATAAAATGTTTTGGCAGGTACATAATAAATCTTTATTTATAGCTAAGTGATATATCGGTTCTAAGGTGTTCTTCCTATGGGTAAGGCCACCAAGGGTAATCACACATAATCTTTCTTCAGTGTTTCTACAGAAGGAAACTAAACCGAACTTTATGCTGGAAAGCTCTATAGTCTAGGACCCCGTATGTGAGTTTATAACCGGTGGTGCAATGTGCATGGTCATTTTCTTGTAAAATACTATACGTAGACAAATTTTCCTTTCCAATAACCACCCCTAAATGCAACCCTTCTAAACACTTCAAGCACTTCAGAAAGGCTATCGCTTTTCCCTTTCGGAAGTTAGCGCTATGTAAGCACCGCCGTTTCAGGGCGGAGTCATTTTCAGGACTTTCGTCCCGGATTCGGGTTTTGGCACATATGCCCTGTTGACCTCGCCATGGTCATTTTACCTTGACACAGTTGAGATTACGTGTGCTAAATGAAACGCATGCAAACTCCTATATACGCGGGTCCTAGACTACTATATCAATGTTATGCTTCCTAGAGAGTCAGTACAGGAGGAAACCAAAACTAGGACGAAATTGCAGAGATCGAAGTCTAGTCACAAATTCGAAAGACACATGCACTAACCACTATGTCCCCAACACGTCTTAAGTATTGAGAGCAGTTGTCTTGATGTGCAGTATTCTTCTTCTTTTAGATTGTGTATCTGGCTGTGGTGTGCATGGCAATATGTTCAGCCCTGGCTGGAGTTATGGCAAAGTTGGTGTTTACTTATGAATGGAGTTGGTTTGTTGCTCTAATGTTTGGGTCAATCATCAGCGCCACAGATCCCGTTGCTGTTGTTGCTTTACTCAACGAGCTGGGTAGGTTCTTGTCACGTGGCATTATACTTGGTTCCTTTGAACTTATAGACTTTAATACCTTTTTCTCAGGTGTTTCCAAACAACTTTCAACGATCATCGAAGGGGAATCCTTACTCAATGATGGCATGGCAATTGTCTTGTATAAAATATTTTACAACTTAGCTTTTTCATCTATGACAGGTAAGTGCGCATTCTCCTCAGTCGCATGTGAAAAGGAATTTATCAGTTTGACTCTACCAAACACCGCAGGTTTTCCACGGGTACACTGGTTTCTTCGAGAACACTTTAGAACTGATAGAGCTATCCAGTATAAATAAAGTTAGTTTAGGTTTCCTCGTGTAGTAACGCAGGATCAATAAGAGATGATCCTTACTGGACCGCTAGGAAGAACAGTTTAGAACTGATAGAGCTATCCAGTATAAATAAAGTTAGTTTAGGTTTCCTCGTGTAGTAACGCTGGATCAATAAGAGATGATCCTTACTGGACCTCTAGGAAGAACAGTTTAGAACTGATAGAGCTATCCAGTATAAATAAAGTTAGTTTAGTTTAGGTTTCCTCCTGTAGTAACACTGGATCAATAAGAGATGATCCTTACTGGACCTCTAGGAAGAACAGTTTAGAACTGATAGAACTATCCAGTATAAATAAAGTTAGTTTAGTTTAGGTTTCCTCCTGTAGTAACACTGGATCAACAAGAGATGATCCTTACTGGACCTCTAGGAAGAACAGTTTAGAACTGATAGAGCTATCCAGTATATATAAAGTTAGTTTAGGCAGTCTTTTTTGGATCCCTATGGAGAACGGTTTAGTATATGTTTTTCTATGTATTTTTAGCCACTGAAATTGGTCTCTACTTTCCTCGCGTGGCGTTGGGCGGTTTTTTCTTTGGCCTTGTAATTGGTAAGATTGTAGTGTTCTGGCTGCAGCGTGTGTTCAATGACGCGATGGTGGAAATCACGATTACTCTGGCTTCAACTTATCTTACATATTATATCGGAGAAGAGGTGCTAGGTGTGTCTGGTGTACTCGCTGTTGTCATGTTGGGCATTGAGATCAACTCTCAGAAGACCAGTATTAGCCCTGAAGTTGAAGTCTTTCTGCATAAGTATGTATAGCTTTACTCACTTTATTGTACATTAGCTTACCATACCACACAATACCATATCATACCATATCATCCTATTCCATACCATACCATATCATATACCATGCCATACCATACTACACCACACCATACCATACCATACCATACCATGCCATCTATGCCATGCCATGCCATACTACACCATACCATACCATACCATACCATGCCATACCATACCATGCCATGCCATACTACACCACACCATACCATACCATCTATGCCATGCCATGCCATACTACACCACACCATACCATACCATACCATCTATGCCATGCCATGCCATACTACACCATACCATACCATACCATGCCATACCATGCCATACCATGTCATACCATACCATACCATACCATGCCATGCCATGCCATACCATGCCATGCCATACCATGCCATGCCATACCATGCCATACCATGCCATGCCATGCCATGCAATATCATGCCATACCATACCATGCCATGCCATGCCATACCATGCCATACCATGCCATACCATACCATACTACACCATACCATACCATACCATGCCATACCATACTACACCATAATGTACTATATCATATCATACCATATACCATACCTTACTTGACTCTGCCCATACCGTGCTGTAGTGAACTTTCTTTTCCTTTGCTAGGTTTTGGGAAATGCTCGCTTACCTAGCCAACACTTTAATCTTCATAATGGTTGGAGTGGTTATCATGGAAAAAGCTCTGAGTGAAATCGACCTGAGAGATGGATTTCTTATCATTGTTGATTACCTCGGCATCTGTGTAATAAGGTACGCATTTTACTAACGTTGTTTATGCTCTGTTTATGTTCTGTCGGGTGTAGGCTGTTCCTTTTAGTGGCCCAATAAGAGTCATCTCTTATTGATCCAGTATTCTAGTGTTGCTGTAAGAGGAAACCTAAACCAATTTTATTTTTGCTGAATAGTTCTATCAGTTCTTGATGGTTCTTCATAGACGTCCAGTAAATGGTATCTTTTATTGCTGCGGTGTTACTACAGGAAGGAACTCGAATACCCAGATGAAATCTGCGGTGTTTACGAGAGTCAAACTTGAAGTACTGGTCTCACAGACAACTGCATATTGCAGGAATCAAAGCCTAGTCACAAACGTGACACATGCACTAACCAAAACGACTGTGACTCCTTGACATAACCAGTCACGACTCACGATTAGGCGTTAGATGTTGTTATGATCAAGAGGTCAAGAGAAGGGGAATAATTCGTATTCAAAGTACTTTATTATTTTCAGAGCTACAGTGTTAATGATGGCTGGACCTGTCTTGGCTCGTATTGGCTATGGTCTGACTTGGCAAAATGCTGTTATTTTATGCTGGGGTGGTTTACGCGGTGCTGTTGGCTTGGCTCTAGCCTTGCAAGTTGCCTTGGATTACAAAGCAGTCGGAAATAAGGTAGGACATCACTTGATATTAAGGGTTATGAAGATGCTGGTCAACTTTAGAAATATTGACAGTTCTAGCAGCAAGAGAATGAAATATACTAGTTTGCAATCATATTCACTGACCTTCAAACACAAGACTTCTGATATGAAATGAAATTATTTTCGCACTCTATACCTGCCGATAGTGATAAGTCCAACCCACGTATTGTGTTGAAAATTCTGATTTTTTAAAGACGGTAATTAAATGAAACCCAAAAATTAGACACGATGAGTAAGACAAAAAACTTTATTACTTTAGGTGCTACTTCATACAGCTGGCATCGTGATATTCACTTTATTCTTGAACGCCACAACCATTAAGAAACTGCTGGAACTCCTGGGCATGAGCGAGATATCGGACTCGAAGAAGATTGCAATGGCGAATGCCGTGAAACGTGTGCAAGACACGACCGCACGAACGTTCAAAATGTTGAGAACTGATCGTTTCCTTGCTGATGCTCACTGGGCTCTTGCTGAGAATGTTTGTCAAGTAGAGAATCCTTATATTGTTGGCGGAGTGTACGAGGTAAGATGAGATAGAGGTCCAGTAAGGATCATCTCTCATTGATCCAGTGTTACTACAGGAGGGAACCTAAACTTAACTAACTTTATTCATACTGTATATCTCTATCAGTTCTAAACTGTTCTCCCTAGAGGTCCAGTAAGGACCATCTCTTATTGATCCAGTATTACCACAGGAGGAAACCTAAAATAAACTAACTTTATTTATACTGGATAGCTTTATCAGTTGTAATCTGTTCTCCGTAGAGGTCCAGTAAGGATCATCTCTTATTGATCCAGTGTTACTACAAGAGGAACCGAACTACGATATTTGATAGAGTCAAACTGAAAGCAGTCCTCTCACATGTGACTGAGATGAAATTAGAATGAGAGAGTTGCTGGAATGGAGCTCCATGCAGTCACAAAGGTGGAAGGTGCCTAAAATAAACTAACTTTATTTATACTGGATAGCTTTATCAGTTGTAATCTGTTCTCCGTAGAGGTCCAGTAAGGATCATCTCTTATTGATCCAGTGTTACTACAAGAGGAACCGAACTACGATATTTGATAGAGTCAAACTGAAAGCAGTCCTCTCACATGTGACTGAGATGAAATTAGAATGAGAGAGTTGCTGGAATGGAGCTCCATGCAGTCACAAAGGTGGAAGGTGCATACACTAACCGCCTCACTAACGTTTTAATCATAGATCTGTATTAATCTACCAACTTTGAAATTTTGTACATAATGTAGTTTAAATTTGTAACATTTTGTTAATTAGAAAGAAGAAGGAGAACAACAGTTGGTGGTTATACGTCACAGTACTTGCCCATGCTGCTCATCGCGTGTTCCAAACCAACCCTCGCCTAAAGAATTCGCGGAAATGACGGAGGAAGGGAGACTAAGGATGATTAAAGCACAGAAAGTCAGTTATTGGAAACAGTTTGAACATGGGATGTTGTCACGTGACGCTGTTCAAACTCTCATGGCAACCGCTGACACAGCTATGGACACGAAAGACAGGTGAGTTTTGACCGAGTGAAGAATGGTCCTGGTAATGAGGTTGGGTAAGATTTGGTTGCCATTTGGTCCTAGCTGTCACGACTATACTGAGGGTTCAGATTTGATTTCCACTACCGCTACTATTATGGGATCATTAGCCAATCAGATGCGTTTAATCTAGCTGGTGAACCAATCGGGTGCACACAGAGCAATTGGTAGCTGAAGTCAAATCTGAACCTCTTTAATATCAAAGTTGGAATGTAATAGAGTCTCGATATATCTTCAGTAAGACTGCATCACACAAAGAAGACTAGACTATTCACATCAATAAACATGGATTGGTTACGATATTTACAACCAAAAAGGAGAGTAAACGTTAGTTCATTTAACATCACCATGTTGAAGTAATTCTGTCTTTCTTAAGATGTGTTGAACTGAGTGATTTAAATGTTCACTGGGAAGTTCCTCCTTTCTTGCTAAAACTGGTAAGGATAATATTTTGTTTGGGTCTTAACCTGACCCTATAGCACATATAAACACTTGCTGTATACAGCTAATTCAATTAAGGTTGTCCTTACAAAAACGTAAACCTTAAACTCTGAGCGCGCAAAGGACGATGGGTTATTGCTTATTTAGACTCGTACACTTTGAAATTTGGCTTTGCAAGAATATCTAAGACATATAAGACTCACGACAGAAAACATACTTGCTGCAAAGGCAATTCTCTGAGTTTTAAGGACCTAATAAGTGAAAACCCATCATCCCTTACGCGCTCAGAGTTTAAGGTTTAAGGTTTTCGAAGGACAACCTTAATTGAATCAACTGTATATGAACTTGTGGTTAGAGCTCGACAACTGGCCTCTGTAGTTCAGTTGGTTAAAGCACTGCACCGGAATCGCAGGGCAACAGGTTTGATTTCTGCCAGGACCTATAGTTGTATTTTTCCAAACTGTTCCTGGTTAGGTTTAATAAATGTATCAACACATTAACAAAACTCTTCAGAGTTTTACTGAAACCCCATTATTCTCAACTTTATAGAAAGATAAGATCGAAAGTTTGAAAAAAATGGACCCCACAGAAATCATCCCTGCTCCAGACCACCCTATACGACGTCGTTTGTATTATGTTGCTACGAATTTCTGGTTCGATACGACGGTGAATATGCTAATTATTATCAACATGATTCCTATTTCATTGGAGCTGAGTGTGGATGAAGATGTCTCGTATTTCATCGTGCTCCGAGTTCTTAACTATATATTTTGTTCCATCTACGTCTCTGAGGCAATAGTCAAGGTATGAAACATTAATTTCTTTCTTCATACATGTATGCTTAATTACAGAGGGTATGCTTATTGAGTTTGTTGAGTTTTTCGCTCTTTAGTGAGCGGATCCGAGGTACCTACGACTTTAACGTCCTTCTCCTTACTGATGTCAATGTAAAGGTAGCTCTTTCTCCTCAGTTATTTTAAGAGCTTGAGTGGTGGTCCGCGCAAGGATTGAACGCGAGTCTCCCAGCTTGAAAAGGCAAGCGTTGTGACCACGTCAACACAAGTGCTGATTAAACCTAAGTGGCAATGCGCCCAGATGCTCCCCACTTTGTTATATTACTCTGACTAACGCTAGGCGATTTTACTCTTCGGGGAGAGAGTGCTGCCATTCAATGGGTTAAAACATGGTTGTCCAATAGGCTATTTCTGTCTTGCCAACATACAATAGCGTGAGAACGAGGCTCTGTGCTAAATTGTAATGTTTCGTTGTCAAATTAAGAACACCAAGCCTTCATTCAGAAATGGCCTATTCATTCGTATGAGGTTAGTAAGCACTTGATGGATTGCCAAAACTGATCATCCTGATTTTTTATTTAGATTGTAGCTTTTGGTCGATATTATTTCTCTGATTATTGGAACTTGCTGGATCTGTTAATTGTGATATTTTCATTGATTGATATTGTTATTGACATGGCAACTAATGGTGCCACAGGGAGCTTCTCACCTGCTATTCTTAGAGTTGCGAGGGTTTTCAGAATTCTCAGAATGGGGCGTCTACTCAGGTTACTCAAGGTAGGAAATGATTTTCTCAGAAAAGTTTCTTGAACTTTGCATTAATAAATATTGCAGTGTAACTTTTTTGACCAGTTATAGTGATGAAAATTATCACCAGTTATAGTGATGAAAATTATCTTCAATAAAATTTATTTGTCACCAGTTCTTACACAGGATTGTAAATAACAGAAACGAATGAATGGAATCTATTGGGATTAAGATTGTACCAAACTTTAGGTTTTTAGTACGAAAATTGAGCGTTATTTCTCGTGTTGTTAGACAATGATGCCGAAGATTATCTCGATGATCAATGACGTCATCCACCATCAGCTGAGTTTTGGTTATGATGTTGGGAAAGGCTTTATAGTCGGAGAAGAAGAAGTATCAAAACATATTCATGACATGGTCGCTGATAAAAGAGTTGCACGTGATTTGAAGGCGAGGTCGGAGAAGGGTCGACTTGATGTCGTCAAGAGCCTGGGTAAGAATACATTGCTGATTTCATAATGAGCCGCTACTAACAACTGAAATTCACCCCCCCTCCAAAAAAAAAAAAAACCCAAAAAACCCCCCAAAAAAACCAAAACACAAAGATGATCGCCGATAAGCGGGAAGAATTAAACGAAAGGGTTGAAACATCGACTAGATGACATTTCTAAATGCCTTAAAATTCACAATTTATTTGTGTTTCGAGTATTTTTTTGCAGATTCTATGTCTTTTTGGACATATCTTCAATACACGATTAATTTTTCGTATGTTTTTACATGAAACACTCGGAGGGTTTTTCCGCACAATCATGTGTTCCAGGAGTAACTTGTTCTCGTGACGTCAAGTATAATGACTCTGAGCCGTTTAAAAGGTTTACAGAATTCGAGAGAAGAAATCATCGATGATCAAGGGGTTCAAGTATAGGTCTTTTAAAATAAATACAATATTATTTCGATCATAGTGGGGGCTCCCTGTGCATGCCATACCCTATACAAATATTATCTTGGTTTGCAATAATAATTTTTTTTCTCCAGGTCTCCTCCAGAAAGAATACCCTGGTATTGCAATTTCAGTCAAAACTCGGCAGTCAATACGTTCTGTTCTCAATACTGCTATGGACGCAGTTCACAATCTCCGAGGAGGAGGTTTGCTTGATGAGACTGAGGCCAAGAAACTGGAAAAGGTTATTGAAGTTCTGCTTTTAACTAATATATCATACAAGAATTTATAGATGCAGAACATGAAGCATAAAAATACTGCTTCTTTTCATTATTTTGAAAATCCTACTGTTCTCCATGCCATCCAATTCATGATTCAGTGATCAGAATGTTCCATTGTCTTTTCATTATTTTGAAAATCCTACTGTTCTCCATGCCATCCAATGTCATGATTCAGTGGATCAGAATGTTCCATTGTCTTTTCATTATTATGATGCAGTGATTAGAATGTTCCATTGTCTTTTCATTCCAGTCATGATTCAGTGATCAGAATGTTCCATTGTCTTTTCATTATTTTGAAAATCCTACTGCTCTCTATGCCATCCAGTCATGATCCAGTGATTGGAATGTTTTTGAAAATCCTACTGTTCTCCATGCCATCCAATTCATTCCAGTCATGATTCAGTGATCAGAATGTTCCATTGTCTTTTCATTAATTTTGAAAATCCTACTGCTCTCTATGCCATCCAGTCATGATCCAGTGATTGGACTGTTGCATTGTCCTTTCATTGTTTTGAAATCCCACTGTTCTCCATGCCATCCAGTCATGATCCAGTGATCAGAATGGACTGTTGCATTGTCCTTTCATTGTTTTGAAATCCCACTGTTCTCCATGCCATCCAGTCATGATCCAGTGATCAGAATGTTCCATTTTCTTTTCATTGTTTTGAAAATCCAACTGTTCTCCATGCCATCCAGTCATGATCCAGTGATCAGAATGTTCCACTGTCTTTTCATTATTTTGAAAATCCTACTGTTCTCCATGCCATCCAGTCGTGATCCAGTGATTGGAATGTTCCATTTTCTTTTCATTGTTTTGAAAATCCAACTGTTCTCCATGCCATCCAGTCATGATCCAGTGATCAGAATGTTCCACTGTCTTTTCATTATTTTGAAAATCCTACTGTTCTCCATGCCATCCAGTCGTGATCCAGTGATTGGAATGTTGCATTGTCCTTTCATTGTTTTGAAAATCCAACTGTTCTCCATGCCATCCAGTCATGATCCAGTGATCAGAATGTTCCATTTTCTTTTCATTGTTTTGAAAATCCAACTGTTCTCCATGCCATCCAGTCATGATCCAGTGATTGGAATGTTGCATTGTCCTTTCATTGTTTTGAAAATCTCACTGTTCTCCATGCCATCCAGTCATGATCCAGTGATCAGAATGTTCCATTGTCTTTTCATTGTTTGAAAAATCTCACTGTTCTCCATGCCATCCAGTCATGATCCAGTGATCAGAATGTTCCATTGTCTTTTCATTGTTTGAAAAATCTCACTGTTCTCCATGCCATCCAGTCATGATCCAGTGATCAGAATGTTCCATTATCTTTTCATTGTTTTGAAAATCTCACTGTTCTCCATGCCATCCAGTCATGATCCAGTGATCAGAATGTTCCATTATCTTTTCATTGTTTTGAAAATCTCACTGTTCTCCATGCCATCCAGTCATGATCCAGTGATCAGAATGTTCCATTGTCTTTTCATTGTTTTGAAAATCCTACTGTTCTCCATGCCATCCAGTCATGATCCAGTGATCAGAATGTTCCATTATCTTTTCATTGTTTTGAAAATCTCACTGTTCTCCATGCCATCCAGTCATGATCCAGTGATCAGAATGTTCCATTATCTTTTCATTGTTTTGAAAATCTCACTGTTCTCCATGCCATCCAGTCATGATCCAGTGATTGGAATGTTGCATTGTCCTTTCATTGTTTTGAAAATCTCACTGTTCTCCATGCCATCCAGTCATGATCCAGTGATCAGAATGTTCCATTGTCTTTTCATTGTTTTGAAAATCTCACTGTTCTCCATGCCATCCAGTCATGATCCAGTGATCAGAATGTTCCACTGTCTTTTCATTGTTTTGAAAATCCAACTGTTCTCCATGTCATCCAGTCATGACTCAGTGATCAAAATGTTCCATTGCCTTTTCATTATTTTGAAAATCCTACTGTTCTCCATGTCATCCAGTTATGATCCAGTGATCAGAATGTTCCATTGTCTTTTCATTATTTTGAAAATCCCACAGTGTTCCATGCCATCCAGTTATGATCCAGTGATCAGAATGTTCCATTGTCTTTTCATTATTTTGAAAATCCCACAGTGTTCCATGCCATCCAGTCATGATCCAGTGATTGGAATGTTGCATTGTCCTTTCATTGTTTTGAAAATCCCACTATTTTCCATGTAATCCAGTCACCTATTGTTTTGACATACTTGTAAGGTTATGCGAGGATATACTCTTCGATCAAACCCATTTCAAAGGCTCCGTTTACACGCGAAAAGACCCGTTTACACTTGCATTTTTTGCTGCTATTTCTAGTGTAATTTTGTTCTTGAGTTATGAATGTTCTGAGTATATGTATGCCCTCAACTGAACATTCATCACTCATTCACATCGATCAGAAGAAGAAAATTGCACTGCAAATCGCAAAGTGTTGACAGGTGCTTTGAAATTTCCCCGTTGTTTGACGGAGTGTTTTCTTTCTAGGTTATTGAAGTGAAAATGAAACGGCAACTGAGTGCACCATCTTACATTCACCCACCCTCCCCTGAGGTGTTACTCCGCAGTACGGTCTGGCTTGAAGGCATGGATGAAGAAATTATTGATTATGTTGCAAGTCTGGCTGTGGAAAAGATATTCGATAGTGGTGATACGATAGTACGTCAAGGAGACAAGACTGATGGAATGTATCTTATTATAACTGGTCTTGTTAAGGTATGTAGTTGTAGAATGATATCAATATGTCGTAAACCAGCTTTGCATCTACTAGATAGCTCTATCAGATTCTTTTTTCCTAGACGTCTGGTACAAGAGTCATCCCTTATTGGTCAGCCTAGGTAGTAGGTATGCCTGTGCCCCCCCCCCCTTGCATTTTACCAGAATTTTTAAAACCTGTTTTTATCTCTCGAAACTAACTGTTTTGATACGAGAAATGCTTTTCGACCATTTTCAGAAAGTTTCGGGAAGTTTGGAGTGGTTTGGGGCACTTTTTGATTTTTTAAAAAATTCCTGTGGTCATCCCATGGAAAATGACTGATTTTTTTCACCACCCCGAACCCATGCAAAATGACTGATTTTAAATTAAAAATAAAAAAAACCAGTTTAGAACTATTTAAAACAGTTTAGTCTAAATTGTTCTTCCTGGAAGTCCAATAAGGGTCATCCCTTATTGGACCTCCAGGAACAACAATTTAGAACAGATAAAGTTGTCCAGAAAGTTTAAAATTGACAGAGCTATCCCGACAAAATAAGAGATGACTCTTACCGGACCTCTAGGAAGAACAGTTTAAAATTGACAGAGCTATCCAGACAAAATAAGGGAAGACTCTTATCGGACCTCTAGGAAGAACAGTTTAGAACTGACAGAGCTATCCAGACAAAATAAGGGAAGACTCTTATCGGACCTCTAGGAAGAACAGTTTAGAACTGACAGGGTCTCTTACCGCTATCTTACTGGCACGAATATTTGGATCTCGTGTTCTTTTTTAAAGCGGTGAACGGCTTGGTCGACGTGTCCCATGACGTCCTCCCCGAAGTCATGTCCCAAACCAGAACGACCAGATCCTCCAGTGGCAACCAAATCTCCTTCCGTCCGGCCAAATGCAAACCCTCTACCTACCAACGCTCCTTCTTTATTCGTACATCCAGAACTTGGAACTCTTTACCAACTACACTAAG
The DNA here is from genome assembly GCA_902702795.2 of Paramuricea clavata. Lineage (NCBI taxonomy): Eukaryota > Metazoa > Cnidaria > Anthozoa > Malacalcyonacea > Plexauridae > Paramuricea > Paramuricea clavata. Next base: position 94,312 of record CACRXK020000113.1, read on the forward strand.
ATCTCCTGACATTAATATTAGGCAATTCAAAACCGATTTACAAACTTACTACCTGACAGCCCTGAGAGAATGTTTCGACGAAGAAGATCCGAGGACATGGAAGACTATTTGTCTGAAGTGTAACACTAGTCGTTACTTACGTTCTAAACTAACTTGTTGTTTTTAGTCTCCTGTCCATGTACTGTATGTTATATGTTCTGTACTGTATGTGTATTTTTGTATAGGGCCCACAGTAATTGGTTTACACTGTTGTGGTGTCCCTGCCATTTTTGTCCATGTTTATTGTGTAGATGTCTATTTGCTGTTCTGTTAAGTGTTTTTGGCAAAGTTTAATAAATAAATAAATAAATAGAGCTGTCCACAAGAAATAAGGGTCATCCCTTATTTAGTATGGATAGCTTTAAAGATATCTTTAGCGTTCCAAACTGTTCTTTCTAGAAGAAAGACCGCTTTGCTTTTAGTTTTTGATAACTATCGCACAGAAGTTATCGATAATATTTGTCATTATGCGGTTATATTTTACAACTGTACAAATATGTACATCCATATATGTAAGACACTCAAGAAAAGTGGTCTAGCGACACGTGAAACGTGAAAGCTGCTACTGGTGATCAGAAATCTTTGCGCTTCTTTAAACTAAAACCCTTTCCGTGGATAAACCGTTTGTCTTTAGTTCATTTGATTTTTTCTCCCCGAAGAACACGCAAACAGTTAAATATAACATTCGTTATAATTTTAGCATTCTATTTATATTTCCAGCTAAGTGTTACCTTGCGCGCGCGCAAGATATGATAATTAACTTTAGTGCGTAAACAAGAACACAACAGTGTGTATCGCACATTGTTTAGATGTGAGAACAGAAGTTATTTATAACAACACATTGTTATGGCGACCTCGTCTAAACAAACATAGTGTAATCATGAAATCTTGACATTGTGAAGTAGTGTCTAGGTATCGGTACTTGAGAATATCTAGATTGTACATTCATGTACATATATAGTCCACCAGTTTTCAAGTGGCCGGCTCTGCAAGAGAGAACAGTCACTTAAGTCAAGTGGTACAAGTTTATTTCCATCAGAGAGGTTAAGACATGCAATGTTCATTTATAGTTGCCACCTACAGTTCTGTGATAGAAGACAGTCGATTAAATCAAGTGGTTCAAAGTGCCTCCTATTAAAGAGGTTAAAATGTACAATGTACTTATGTACATATATAGTTTATTCCCATTAGAGAGGTTAAACATACAATGTTCATATATAGTCGGTCTAGTGGCCACCTTGAATTCAGTGATAGAAAACATTCACTTGTACGTCAAGTAATGCCAGGTGGTGTGGAATATGTACAAGTTTTCCTCCATAACGTTTACATACATGAAGTGCATACATAGTTTACAAACTTGGTTCAAGTAACCACTTAGAAAGCAATAATCACTTGAGTGAAGTGGTTTTAGTTGCCAAGTGGCATTGGGAAATACCCAGTAAACGTTTAGCAAGGCTTTGATTTCTATAAGAGCCGTTATTGTTTACAAATATACAGACTTTGCACTTCTTTGTTTGTGTCTGAACTACTTTAAAAAAAATTAAGAACACTTCGACGTTTCAAGACCCTTCGTTGGCCACTACCAACCTCTTTCTGTGATACGATCGTCAAAGAGTCTCTGATCTTTTTAATAAAGTAGCTCAGACACAAACTACGGCAGTTTAATACACGCTTAATGGACCCACTTTTGAGAGATCGTTTTCAGGTAGTTTAGGCACAAACCACGGCAGCGTGTTGTGTACAATACTACTTAAAACCGAACTACCATGTTTAAATGTAGCAACATTTGTTTAAATAAACTGATGAATGAACTAGCAAGGAGTACAATTGATAAGCTTAGATGTAGGACACAACTACTTGTAAAATAATCACAAACATCGTCATTTTAAGCAAACTGCCTTCGTCTGTTAGTTAGTAGCGCTATCAACCTCCAGGCAAAGGACCTCTGCTGCCGAAGTTTGTCCATCCTAAATAAACTCTATCATTATTTTTGATGGGAATACCAAATGTAGAACTTTTTAGGCTCAGGCGATTTGTAATAGAAATTGAAACAACGTATGACTAAGGAATTTGCAAACAGAATTTTTGTATATTTACAGATGATTGGTGTGTCCATTCCACTGAAAGAACACGATGAGACAAGATTGGGTGAAATGAACGTTCAGACTGACTATCTCTGTGCTGGAAATATCATCGGAGAAATGGGGATGTTGACTGGTTCTGCTAGGAATGCTTCTGTCATTTGTGAAACCACTGTTCAGGTATGATATGCTATGATGTGATGTGATGTGACATGGTATGGCATAGTCTGATGTGGTGTGGTGTGGTATGATATGGTATGGTATGATATGGTATGGTATGATATGGTATGGTATGGTATGGTATGGTATGGTATGATATGGTATGGTATGGTATGATATGGTATGGTATGGTAAGGTGCAGTATTGTGTGGTATGGCACGGTGTGGTATGGTGTGGTATGATATGGTATGGTATGGTATGGTATGGTATGGTATGATATGGTATGGTATGATATGGTATGGTATGATATGGTATGATATGGTATGGTATGGTAAGGTGCAGTATTGTGTGGTATGGCACGGTGTGGTATGGTGTGGTATGATATGGTATGGTATGATATGGTGTGGTATGGTATGGTATGGTATGGTGCAGTATTGTGTGGTATGGTACGGTGTGGTATGATGTGGTATGATATGGTATGGTACGGTGTGGTATAGTGTGATATGGTATGGTGTGGTATGGTGTGGTATGGTGTGGTATGGTGTGGTATGGTGTGGTATGGTGTGGTACGGTGTGGTATAGTGTAGTATGATATGGTGTGGTGTGGTATGATATGGTATGGTATGGTATGGTACGGTGTGGTATGGTGTGATATGGTGTGGTATGATTTGGTATGGTATGATACGGTGTGGTATGGTGTGATATGGTGTAGTATGATTTGGTATGGTATGGTACGGTGTGGTATGGTGTGGTAGTGCTATCTATAGTATGGTGTGTTATGTTACAATATGATGCAATGCTATACTAAGTATTACCATCACATTCTGTTTTTCTAGTTATATTTTCTCTCTGTTGAGAAGATGGAAAAAGCACTACAACTCTATCCTTCACTAACGGAAAGCATCTGGCGAGTATGTAGTATCCGTATTGCAGTACCCTTGCTCATGAGTCACCCGACTTATAGCGGCTGGACTAAAGAGAAAATCAGATTATTCTGTGAAAAATCTACAATGGTAGACCTACCCAAAGCTAGTCAGGGCCAAACTATATTTCAACCATCGCCACATGCGGTAGAGCTGGTTCTTATCCATGGTAAAGTAACGTGTGTTTCCAACCGCGACACTTTTGAAGGACCATGTATACTTCCTAACTGTGATGAGAGGTTACTAGTCCACCATACTGACGGGACGTCACCTCGGATACTGGAGATTCAAGGTGTTGAATCTGACTCTCACCTGGGAACTACCAGACTGCAAAGTATCACCGAGGAAGATCTTGCTGGTGAGTGTTGGTGCTGTTGTTGTTCCGTGGCAAATCTAGCTCTATCTTTTCTCAAAAGAGGTCCAGTAACGATCATCTCTTATTGAACCAGTGTTACTACAGGAGGAAACCTAAACTAAACTAACTTTATTTGTACTGGATAGCTCTATCAGTTCTAAACTGTTCTCCCTGGAGGTCCTGTAAGGATCATCTCTTATTGATCCAGTGTTACTACAGGAGGAAACCTAAACTAAACTAACTTTATTTATACTGATAGCTCTATCACTTGATCCAGTGTTATTACAGAGGGGAAAAGACTACGCGGAGAAAGCGTGTTTAGTTCTCTCAACTCAGGAACAGGCTTCTTCGCCAAATATTCATTCGCTATTTTTCTAAATTGCAGAAATTGAAAGCAAAATCAGCAACGCCAACAGTGACAAAAGCGCACTTAGTGCAACTGAAGTAAAATTCCGTGGCAAAGCTCCACCAGTAAACCGTGCTCTGGAACCGCTCCCTCATAAATACAAAGGAATGCCTCTATCTGTCTCTCTCACTCCAGAGAATGATCCTACGAAACTCACTGACGTCTCTGAGAAGTAGAGGTTTGTGCTCTATTTTATCTCACGTTTAGTCAATTGGACATTTTGTGTGAAAACAATTTAGTATTTACTCAAGCAATGGAAAATTATTCTGTAATTACACGTTAGAACAGGCTTACTGCATTTATTCTTTTTTGTTTTTAATTTTTGTTTGTCCGCGTTTGATGTTTGATATCCATCATATTGCCAAGCTGGTATTAAATCAAACTTTATTGAATTTGTCGGTCTAACTATATAGCATAATATGTCTTTTCATTGTTTTGAAAATCCAATTGTTCGCGATGCCATCCAGTCATGATCCAATGATCAGAATGTGTCATTCTCTTTTCATTGTTTTGAAAGTCCAATCAGTGTTCTCCTATACCAGCCAGTCGCGTTCCAATGATCAGAATGTTTCATTCTCTTTTCATTGTTTTGAAAATCCAATCAGTGTTCTCCATACCAGCCAGTCGCGATCCAATGATCAGAATGTTTCATTCTCTTTTCATTGTTTTGAAAATCCAATCAGTGTTCTCCATACCAGCCAGTCGCGATCCAATGATCAGAATGTTTCATTCTCTTTTCATTGTTTTGAAAATCCAATCAGTGTTCTCCATACCAGCCAGTCGCGATCCAATGATCAGAATGTTTCATTCTCTTTTCATTGTTTTGAAAATCCAATCAGTGTTCTCCATACCAGCCAGTCGCGATCCAATGATCAGAATGTTTCATTCTCTTTTCATTGTTTTGAAAATCCAATCAGTGTTCTCCATACCAGCCAGTCGCGATCCAATGATCAGAATGTTTCATTCTCTTTTCATTGTTTTGAAAATCCAATCAGTGTTCTCCATACCAGCCAGTCGCGTTCCAATGATCAGAATGTTTCATTCTCTTTTCATTGTTTTGAAAATCCAATCAGTGTTCTCCATACCAGCCAGTCGCGATCCAATGATCAGAATGTTTCATTCTCTTTTCATTGTTTTGAAAGTCCAATCAGTGTTCTCCATACCAGCCAGTCGCGATCCAATGATCAGAATGTTTCATTGTCTTTTCACTGTTTTGAATCTCCAATTGTTGTCCATGCCGTCCAGTTTTGACCTATATTAAAATTACATAGAAAACCTCGCCTAATACAGACCATGATGTCACTCCACGTTTGACGCAGTTCTACTAAATATAGTATTACTATATAGTGAGAAAGTATTATAGTATTACTATATATGTATGTAGAACTGCGTCAAACGTGGAGTGACATCATTGACAATACCGTTAAACGGTATTTTTTACATTTCATGCATGCATATAACAATTTCAGTTGTATATATAAGTATATATCCGGTGTTTTTGATAAAATCTGCTATAGACAGAGAGATTTATTTCTGACTGCTTCACCGGAAAAAGTGTCGATAAAACATTCTCTATATAGGAGTATAGAAGCAGCTAGATGTACTATTTTTATATACCATGATTTTACTTGTTTTTAGTTGTCATAGTGAACTGTGAAATGAATGCTTAAAATGTGCCTATATAGATAACGAATTTCGTTGCCACATGTTGGAAACAATGATTACTTTCATAAAACCATAGAAAAGCGACCTCCATCTGAAAACAAAACGTCAAAAACAAAAACAAAACATTAGAAAATTTCAGAATTATTTCTTTGCTGTTCTGATGATCTTGTGGTGTACATATGTATAAGAATGACGTCATACCTCGAGTACTTGCGCCAGTTCAACGTTATAAGTGCATATATATTCAAGCTTCACAATGACATGAAGCTGTTCAACTCATTACAAGTAGAATTAATTTATAGTTTAAAATATGCAAATTTAAGGCTAGTAACAGGACATTACTGCATGTTGAAATTTTTCAAATAATTATTCAGGGTAAATATAGGGTTTTATGTTCTCACCAGCTAAATGGGGCGAGATTGTGAGAAATAATAAGGAAAACCATGCACGGTCCTTCGAATCAAAGAAATAATGTCATCTTGATCTATCCTATCGAATCAAAGAAGTAATGTCCTAATTTGAAATTCAATACTTGTATTAAAACATCATGACTTTGAACGCATGACTTCGTAATTTACATTTTCTAGAATTCCTAAGTAGAATAATTCCTGAGTAAAATATTGGCGTACATTATCAAAATTTCTTCGTCTTGTAAGTGTCTAAAGTATTTAAAAGATTTTGACAATGAGCAATATAAACTTGGATCAACGAAAACTTTGATAATGTCAACCTTAAATACTTGGCTAAACGCTCACAGCTGTTGCAAAAACACATAAGAAACACAACACAAAAGTTGAAGAATTTGTGATATTATTGACAGCGTATGCATGAAGAATATTTTAAATACAATAATATATATATACATCTACAATTCAGTTGGGTGGTCGCCCTGCGTTATATACAGGTCAAGTTCGGAGTAATTTAAATACGTCAATATCTATAATTATTACCATACGCTACTTTTCAGTTTGTTCTAGTCACATAAAATGTTCTTGAGAATGACAATTTTGAATTGCTTCATGATAACAAGAATACTGACTAGTTCATTCTGATGGCATTGTTGACATTTTTGAACTCACGTCGTAAACAGATGGTTTGCCAAGGCATCTGTAAAATCGATATTTTGCACTCTCGAAGCTTTTCCTTCTCAGATGCGCGCCGCACAATAGGAAACTTAATGAACTGTGGACAGAACTGTAGCTCGTGTCTATAGCTAAAACATATAGCCTGTTGCACACTTTCCAATTCCCATGCACTTTTCATCTTTCATTCCGAAGAAAAAGACGAAATATTAAGTCAACTATATATGATACATTTTCCACGTTCCTTTGCCGGGTTTCCCAAAAGATTTCTTCCTTGAGCTGGATTTAAAATGTCATTAATCATATCACGAAATGTTCTCAACAAGTTCCAGTCACAGTGTCACACTATAATTGTGTCACGCGTTGGGACAGCTTTTCCTCTCGCTTTTTAGTTCCTTTTTAGTCGGAGGATTTTGTTAAAGTTCATACTCCGAGATATGAGTCTTATTTGTTTAGTTGAGAATGTTTTTGGGGAAGTAAGTATGGTGTTTTTCCATCCCATTTCGCCATTGAGGTGTTGCGTGATGTGAGTTGATTGTTCAAGCTCGGTATCTTCGACCACGAATAACTTTTCTCTTTCGAGTGTACCTCTTCAACTGCCGATACTTGCTTGATGTAATGAGTTTCTTCATCGTCCTCAAGCATTGAGCATTGCTTCCACAGATACTGTGTGATCCAACAATACTGTGTACATGTGTCCTCTTTGCACTTCGACAGCCCCAACCTCCACACTTTCCTGGAAAAGGCGCGAAACTCTCTGCTATATGGAAGCACAGCATAAGAGATAGCAATAACATTGTCAATATGAGTATAACTTTAGCCATGAAGAAGTTTTTCTTGTCTCCAGTCAATATATCTCGATATTCTCTTGTTTTCTGTGAAAGACTCCTTTCACTTTCTAGAAATAAAGCGTATATAAACGTCAGTCTAACACATTCTTTCATTTAAGACATTATGATAAGAGCCTCGAATAGTTTTCACACAAAGACATCCTACTCGGAGCTTCATTACGTTGTTTATATTAAATACACGCTTTTCATCAAATTAGCCGTTGTTTCACAACTCACGATTCTAATTAAATAACAGAGGGAACCAATCAACAGCCAGTTTAGCTAACTACCCTACTGTTCTCGTGCTGAGTCGTTTATAAGTAAGATTGATTTCGTGCAATAAAATGCCATTTAATATCGCTCAGTATGCTCAAGGCTCAAATACTTCGCTATAACTGTATACCTTATAACACTTTAATAAACTTTTATTTTGAAAATTGCCCAACAATTTTCTCAGCATGTTGTGATCATACAGCAGCACGTATTTATTTTGTAGCAAAACCGCAAGTTATTAAATTTTCAACCTAAAACGTATTAAGACGTGCGCGAGGGTTTTGCTCTATTTATTAATTGGATTCAACCGCAAAAAAACGGTAAAAATATTTGTGAATGTCATCTTCCCGAGCGTGGGCAGATTTGCAATGTGATTGTAAAATATATTATACCGTTACAAATTAGAAATAAGTTTTGCACTATATGCATATTTTGTATCTTATACAGTTGTGGAAAAAAAAAACCCCGAGGTGTTTATCGATCAACAAACCGCAAAGATCTATGTGGCAAGGATTATAAACACTTTACTGATAAAATCTTTATTTTCAATTCATATCATGGCGAGCCAGTTGCGAAGTCTACAGTTAACCGCTACAGTCATGTAGTGTCAATGCGTAATTAATGCCGCATTGTGATTGGTAGAAAGCACACGTAGTGACATGTTAAATGAAATTAAAGAGGCTTAAAATCTATAAGTATTACTTTGATAGGAGCTTGATCTGCTTAGTTTTATTGCGGATTTTATTAAACGTGCCACACGCAACGATAGCAACTATGTTTTAATTCTATGCTTCGAGAATATTTAAATGACACGCTGTCTGGCTTCTTGTTACACTTTTCATGAAATAATTGTTTTCAATTTTGTTTAATTTTGATTTTCCCCCGAAATAATCATCGTATCATTGCCTTGCAGTCGACATGTCAAGGAGACTCTTATTGTAAACTACTGCAAAATTAGCCACAGACTTTGTACTGTAAAGGTCTTTCAAAGTATATTCTGTTATGAACTTGTACTTTAGAGGAAAACCACGCGCCATATGCATAACTAAATAGCGTTGGCTTGTTTTCAAATAGTCCCTAGCAATGGTTTCACCCTGACCAGTTAGGATGAAACAGACTATAGTATATAAGTTTTTTTTTGCTTTAGAACATTCTCTGCGATTTCGTGAACTAAAGCACATGCATAGAAAAATATTGTAAAAACATTGATAATTCATGAAGAAAATTCAAAAGAAATCTATGTTTAATTAATGAGGTCCACAAAAACAACATTCTTCTGATTCGCGTAATCTTTTTTCTCACTCTCTTGGTATGAATTTGTATATCTCATACAACACGGCTGCTGAGGCTGTATATATAGTATCTATGATAGTATAGCTTTCCCTGTCGTGACGATATCGAGTAGTCTACATTTCATGAACCAAAATAAATATAATATATTCTGTACTTACAATTTAAACTTGAAAATTGATTCGCAATTGAAAGATATGTCCCGTATTAAACGATGTGTCTCTTATTGAAAGATGTGTCTTCGAATGATTTCAAAACCTTGAAGAGCTCTTGTTAACACGTTGACTGTGTGAATGATCTGTTGGACTGATCATGCCTCGCCGTGTGTTAAATAAAGCCAACTATGTAGCCACGTGCTTTGAGATGTCACAGAGGAATTATAAAAATTGAACAAACATGGATCATCAACGAACTTATCATGACGTATCAATGCTGCCTTTCAAGATGTCGGAAATCTTTACATTGTCAGCTGTATTATCTTGGTCTTATACACTTAACCCTATCAATCACTTTTGGAATGCATTTTCTGGTCAACAATCAAGCATTACAGTTGCCACTTAGCAACTCGACAATTGCCTGATGTTCCTCAAACCACGTGCGTACATCGTTTGCGCATGATTTGCATATTTCCCGCACTTGGGACATTTTTTGTACAATGGTCGAAATTCTTGCGCGCATTGAATTGCAATATGATGAATGGCCGAGTATGATTCACATGTTCTTAACAACTGTGTCCTTGTAATATTTAGGATGATTTTTTAATCTCGTTGTGTTGAGAGTATCCCACAAGCTGCTTAGTTCTGATTAAGAAATTACGTTCTGATTAAGTCATTTTCTTGTGCTGTTATTGGATGTGGGGTCTTTTTAATCTTCCTTAAATTAACCTCCCTATAATCCTGCTTCCCCGCCTCTATCATCTGGCCTTGCTTATATATTCCCGCCCAAGCTTGCGTATGCTTGCGTATGAGAAATGTATACTACAATAATTCCGTGGTACAGTGAAGGTATCGTGGTCTATATGAAACCTAAGAAGTGATTCCTTTGTCTTTTCCTCGTGAATTATTGAGTTTCTTAAACGTATATGCACAGATATGCATTTGTTGAGTTTACTTACAGTTCAATGGTTGGCTACTTGTGCTTAGAAATAATGTAGAGCGGTGAATGCCTCAGCACTGTCTTGTGTTGAACAGTAATAAACAACTTAAAACAAGGCTGAAAGTTAACAATTCAGAGCGCATTCTCCAATGTGCAATATTTTGTCTTCAGATCGTAATGTTTCTTTACTGGCAGAGAAAAGGTGGACCATAGCTCACAGTTATTCTAAACATTGAGAAATCTGTTTGTATGATAGCACAGCATGGGGCATTTGTGGATATATAATTTTACACGTTCCTCCACATTGCAGAGGCGTAGACACCAGAGGACATTCTCCAACAATACACATTGCTGTATATGGAAAATATTTTTTTCTTATGACATATCTCCAGACATGGCATGTTCTCTATGCTTTCGACCTACACCTAACTTCCTGCGAGGATTGTAGCCCAATACACAACTTTGTTCTAATGATGTTCTTTTATAAAGAAATTAGTCGGTCACTATGCCTTTAATTGAGATATTCTATCTTTCTCTATCTACATCAGGGAGGATTGTCATCCTCTGTTTATTATGCCAATGAAAACACAGTATAAACATCCTTGGTGGTCGATAATCGTTTTAATTTGAAAACTACTTGTTTATCTTAACTTAAAGATATTTTGTTTTTGTGTTTTATTGAAGACATAAGGTCCTAATTTCTTCCTTTGTCAATAACATTTCTTGGAGTTCATTTATTTTTTTCGTTTTCTATCATGGACCGAAGATATCGAGTAAGCTAAACGTCTCTGACAGTCTAGTGGCAATTTGAATGGAGGAAATTATTCAAAACCCAGTCTTGCAATGCTAAGTTTTTACAAAACCTTGCCTATTTCTTCCCTTGTTTATTGTAATTCATTAATTAAAAAGTGATGTTGCGTTTTTCTCTGATTAAAGCTGCCGGTTTCCGGATCATAAAACTTTCTCTAACATTCAACATTCGCAGCATAGTCAGTATTCTTTGCAGTGTTTGATCGCTCTGAGATAGACAGATGTCTTGTTTGCCTTTTGAGTGGAAAATCAGAATAATAATCTCCTATATTTAAAGAGGGCAACAGTAAAACTGATAAACTTGCGGCCTCGCCTAAACTCGCGGCCTTCATATGGTTCTATGTATGGTAATATATATTGTTCTAAAAGATAACTGTTTCAAAATCAATTCCTATTCGGATTATGAAAAGTTAAATGTGGTTTTAATTTCACTTAATTAAAACTTGTAGAAATCCCCAGCTCATCAAGATTTAGATATGTCGGTAGTATTTATGCAACATAGGGCATGTAATATGCGGCATTGTTGTACAACTTTTTGGGCTTAATTTATATCTTGTTCATGGCAAACGTTTTCCCGAGTAAAACCATGATACGTTCTCGTCTGCCGTAGGTCGTGGCAATAAGAAGAAAGCTTCGGATTGGTAGGAATACAACTACCTCAAAAATACAAGGAGAACTTCGACGTTTCAAGCGAAGCATAGGCGTACGGGGCCGGGGGGGGGGGAGCCCCCCTCAGATTGTTGGGCAGACTAGGCCAGTCGGGCAATATGTGCTTCACAGTTGGGTAATATTAGCTTATTATAAAAATAAATAGGAGAAATTCCCTCAATATTGGGAATTTTCACAAAGTATGTCCGAGCGAAATGGCACATGAGTTTTCATATTCCTATAGCCCAAACGCCTACACACCTATATAGTGAGTTTTTAATTGTCTTATTCCAACCTCGTGCAGATAAGTTCTCACCTTGCAGTTGCAATGATGATTTTGTTTCTGATAAGAGCAATTTCTAACATTGCAACACCTTTAAAAGTTTACATCACCTTACATGTAAAGATTATATAATTCCAGAATGTTGTGCCATTTAGAGGCAATATTTGTAGAGATATTCTTGAAGGTGACAGTTGAGTGCGTTGTCTGTGGTTTACCTTCAAGTACAGATCCTAATTTTCTCGATGCGAATCAATTTTTTAAAAAAATGGCATGTGTGTTATTCCGTGTACGAATGTTTTGCAGATAAGGAATAAATGTTTTAGATTTTCTTAATTTGATCGAGAAATAATTGGGAGATAAAGTATAATGCATACGTTTTCCACTTTTCCTTGTACTGAGAATAAGCGAAAGTACAATGTGTTTGTAGGGAACAGCATGCATATTTTCATTTCTGCATGAAAGTCGTTTGCACTGCATAAGATACGGAACTCTACATAAAGTTAGTTCTAGATTTCCCTATCATCTGAAGAAGCTTCAACGTTTTCAATATTTTGATCGGTTGGTTGGTTTGGCAGCTTGGTTGGTGCATGATAATTGCGTCACGTCCTATATATTGCTGTATTCCCAGCCAATTTATAAGAGAGCATTAATTTCCCATGGCCATGGGCCATGGACAATTATACGCGGGTTTTTTTCGAAGAGCTAGAATACCATATTAGTAAAACTATGGAACGCTATATTGATTTATTGTCTGGAAACTGCAAAGCTTTCCACCTGCATCTACGCCTGGGCCAAAAAATAGATCTACAAAGAACTTGTTAGATTTCTATCAATTATATATATCGTTATGAAAGATATTTCTATATATGGACATAGTCTGAAAGATTCAAGGAGAAGCGCCTTGCTCGAAACGTCGAAGATTTCTTTGTATTTTTCAGATACTTGTATCCCTATCAATCCCCCAGCTTCCCTATTATTGCCACTATATTCTAATAGTCTGAAAGAAAATGGTATTAGGATTTGCACACAAAAAATTGCTTTATAACTTTGGTCTCCCATGCATTTGACGTCTGAGTGTATGTCTGCCCACAGTTCCATGCACCTGTCGTACTAAGCAATAAAATATTAATAAAAAAACAGCGAATGAAATTTTATTAAAGCTAATTTAATCTTATTTTCCATTGCTATTATTGTTCATGATTTGTGCGTCGCCTTGTTTTATTACTGATCCATTCTAACTGTTGCATTTCATAACCATATATTACTTCGCTTTTATTACTCAATTTTATTATAATATTTTATTATGATCAAAACTGTTGTTCTTCGTATCAATTTAATTAAGAAAAACTCGGTGACCTGTTTTACCTGTGTTGAGCATTTGTGGTCAAATGAAACTTACTGTCTGATCAATTTAATTCATCATTGGGGTGGTTTACACTCCACAAACATATTCAGGATTTTGAGCATGGATATAACTAAATGCTAGTTCTATCAACTAAGATGGCCAACAACTCTCTCTCTGTAGCTCAGTTGGTTAGAGCTAGACAACTCTCTCTCTGTAGCTCAGTTGGTTAGAGCTCGACAACTGTCTCTCTGTAGCTCAGTTGGTTAGAGCTCGACAACTGTCTCTCTGTAGCTCAGTTGGTTAGAGCTCGACAACTGTCTCTCTGTAGCTCAGTTGGTTAGAGCTTGACAACTATCTCTCTGTAGCTCAGTTGGTTAGAGCTTGACAACTGTCTCTCTGTAGCTCAGTTGGTTAGAGCTCGACAACTGTCTCTCTGTAGCTCAGTTGGTTAGAGCTCGACAACTGTCTCTCTGTAGCTCAGTTGGTTAGAGCTCGACAACTGTCTCTCTGTAGCTCAGTTGGTTAGAGCTCGACAGCTGTCTCCCTGTAGCTCAGTTGGTTAGAGCTCGACAACTGTCTCTCTGTAGCTCAGTTGGTTAGAGCTCGACAACTGTCTCTCTGTAGCTCAGTTGGTTAGAGCTCGACAACTGTCTCTCTGTAACTCAGTTGGTTAGAGCTCGACAACTGTCTCTCTGTAGCTCAGTTGGTTAGAGTTCGACAACTGTCTCTCTGTAGCTCAGTTGGTTAGAGCTCGACAACTGTCTCTCTGTAGCTCAGTTGGTTAGAGCTCGACAACTCTCTCTCTGTAGTTCAGTTGGTTAGAGCTCGACAACTGTCTCTCTGTAGTTCAGTTGGTTAGAGCTCGACAACTCTCTCTCTGTAGTTCAGTTGGTTAGAGCTCGACAACTCTCTCTCTGTAGTTCAGTTGGTTAGAGCTCGACAACTGTCTCTCTGTAGTTCAGTTGGTTAGAGCTCGACAACTCTCTCTCTGTAGTTCAGTTGGTTAGAGCTAGACAACTCTCTCTCTGTAGTTCAGTTGGTTAGAGCTTGACAACTGTTTCTCTGTAGTTCAGTTGGTTAGAGCTTGACAACTGTCTCTCTGTAGTTCAGTTGGTTAGAGCTCGACAACTGTCTCTCTGTAGTTCAGTTGGTTAGAGCGCTGCACCGGAATCGCAGAGCTGCAGGTTTGATTCCTGGCAGAGGCACTATAGTTGTATTTTTCCAAACTGCTCCTGGTTAAGACTAATAAATGTAAAGAACTTTCCTGATTATATTTCTTGTTGGGATTCTCAACTTCCTACATGTGATCCCCCCTGCGCCGGTATTACTGCCTATTGTTTGCAGGTTTAATTTAGGTCAAACATATTTTGTTAATTACAACGTTTCAGAGTATATAACTGCATTGAACTTCACGTTTAAAACATGTACAACATAAAAACTTTTCAACAACGTTTTGAATCATTAATATAATTATTTCCTAAGGCTGCGGTTGTCTGATTTAATGACACACAGAGACAGTTCCGTTAAACAAGATTTGAAGATATTCTTCGTTGGCAGATATTCCTCTTTTACAAAATCAAACGGGGTGGCGCGAAATTAGGAGGTCTGGACACGACTCTGCAGGTTGGCTAGCTGACTCCAAAACTATCGTTAATGGTACAGTTTTTGACGTGTTGTAATTATATTTATCATGTTTTCATATATAATGGTCAACTAGAATAGCCCGCAGTAAGTTAGCAATATCATAAATAGATCTAATCAATAACATTTTGGCAATGAAACTGTATTTTGAGGCAGCTGCCAAATTTCAGACTATGTTCTTTTGTGTCGTTCACAGCCTACGCGTCAAGCGCGCCGCCCCCATATTATGTAAAACAGTGAGATAGCTACTGTAAGACGCAAATAACCCAAACACTAAAGAAATTGTTAAATATAACAACCTCATGCCGTTGGGATTAAAGTTACATGTGCATGTTACCACAACACAATCACGTGTGCATGTCCGTTGTCAACCCATCATTAATCTTCTCTCAGCAGGCAAAACCACTGTTGAAAAATCTACGCTCAACTAGCTACTTTTAATTCATAATTAAATATTTCACCAAAGATAATCTGGTCTTAAATATAATCACGAATATTCCTGCTTGACAAGTGTTGAGGTTCAATGTACGGACATTTAAGATATATATAATACTGAAGAAACGAAAGAAAAAATCTCGAGGTTTATTTGAATCAATAACTACAGACTTAATTAACATGAAATCTTGAAGGTTTTAAATTTTTAGTAAGATGAGCAATGACTGTTTGTAATATTTTCACCAGTAATGCATTTGTGTGTGCAAACATTTCAAAACAAAAAGTGACAAAAAGCTATAGGTTTGATTTGAAAATTCGTCTTGGACCTCATTAATATACGCGCAAAGAAAACGAGTTACTGTAGACACTAGCAAACAAGGAAATTTGTGAAACAGAAATTAGTTGTTTCCTTCTCTTTTGAAAGAAAAGTTGGATACGAGCACATTCTCTCTAAAACGAGAAATGTTACTTTACTTTTACTTACAGTTTTGTACTGATATATTTCTATTCTTTCTTAATTCCACACAGTTAGATTTTGGGTTCCTTTTCTGCTCAATCTGTTCTTTTCAGATATTTCTTTTTGCATTTGAGTTCTATCTGGTCATAGTCCTGTGAAGGCTTCGTTAAAAGAACAAGTGTGCAGCATTACTCGTCTTTATACATTGTCGAGGGCAGGTGCTGGCCAGGATTTATACTGTATTTACTTTAAAATCACGCATAATAATTAGCCTAAGTAATAATGCGAGGAAATTAGCTATAACGCATTAATAACGTAACGCCTTCAATTACGACGCTTGCTAATTAGTACAAAGCCTTGCTATTTTTACACGTCATCTATTTCCAACGCACAAATATAACGATTTATCATTCTTCAATATCTTTTTACATCTATCCATGCATGCATTGAACATGAAAGTACAGCTCTGAGAAAACATTTGTTTTAAATACTTAAACTGCCAAATATCCGGATTCAATTTTCATAAAATCGATCATAAAATTATTTTTCGTGTTGATAAGTTTTATAATACGTTGCTTGTTAGCTCAATTTTGCTTCGTAACAAAATCATGGTTGTGATTTCTTAGATATTTTACTGCAAAATATTTTAACCTTACTAATAAAATCGCATCCCCAACGATTGTAAATTACATAATTAGCATAATTTGCCAACTGCTTACTGCCTTACATCTGTACTTTGACGTGGCTTAACGTTATTCGTCTAACGCGCGTCTGTTTGCCTTTTCGAGACAAAAATGGCTTGTTCTTTAAAATGTGGGGCTCATCAGATCGTAGTCTTAGAACACTGCTATATGTTTGACGGTTCCTACTCATTCATCAAGGAATACCAGAACCCTCTCTCTCTGAAATGTAACATTGAGTGAAAATGGATCATTTGACCAACTTACTCGGATCATTCACTACTCAGACAACTCCTTTCCGATATTCTTATCCCAAGGCATGCAGTATATCAAAGACATGCAGTTAAAACGAAAACACAAGATCACGAGCGTGGAACGTTTACTATTTCAAATATTCGACAAAACAATTTAGTTAGCTGTTCCTCTCAAGACCGTAATCTCCGGAACTGTTTGACCTCGTGTAACGTTGAGAGAACAGCATTGATTCGCAGCCTTTAAAACTCGTTTAAGGTTTAACCTGCACAGATTTGACGACAGTAGTCTAGACTATCCTAGGGAAGCTTACGTTCAAATTACCTTAATTCTTCACAGATGAAGAAGATTAAAGATAAAGCATAATATAAACTTAAAACAAAGTATGTTATATGTATAGAACTTATAGTTTACGATTTAGCAAAGCCGATAACTTGCTGAGTTGTTCATCTTGAAATCAATTAGGAATCATTTCAAATGTGATAAATATATCTCATACCAGCGTGGTTCCAAATTTTTAAAGTAATATACAGAACTACAATCTGTTTTTTGCGTAGGTCTTATACACGTTATAGATCAATACTAGTCTAAACATATACATTAGATTAATAACACAATTGCCTGGCGAAGCTATCTTTAAAAAAATAGGGACTCATGAGGAATTCATTCAAGATGTTATTCAATCGTTACTAATATTTCAAAATGATCTGGCTCTCATTTCACCAAAGCTGGATCATGTAAACAGTTCCTAAGTGTAAGTCAATAAATAATCAAGTGATAGACGCCGTTGAAGTGGCAAAGTAAGTTTACGTTGATGAACTGTTGGGAAATGGCATTCATATTCTGTTTTCAGACAAAATTTCCAATATATTTTAGATTTATATCATTCTTTATGATTAATTTTGTCTTAATTAACGCCATTGAAAAAGATCTTTGATCAGTTTGTGTTCCACGTCCGGCTCTTAACACAATGTAAATCGATTATCTTTGCTATCAAGACAAACCCTCATATCAAGTTATAATCAACTTAACTACTCTTGTATACGAAAGGAGTATAAAAAGGCCTCTGCCCGAAATATTCGAGGTTCCGAACACCTTAATATATGAAGAAAATCATTGACGTGTTTGTATTTTATTACAAGAGGAAACTATGAAGGATAACGATTTGGCAACAACAGAAAGTAACTAAATAGGGAGTAATTATAAAATAAAGGTCATATTTTGAACTCAGGTTCACGTTAGCTATTTCATCTTGATTTTTCTCAAAACGTTGGATACTGCTGTAAGCTATATGGATCTTGGAGATTCTATCACAAACGAGGCGTATTTAAAGCTACGTATAGAAGCAGGGCGATCGACGTGAAATTCTGATTTGCACGGAATAATGACGCATGTTAACCCCCGCTAACAATATCTTTCATAATCTGATTTTATCATAAGATAAATCTTACCTTTATTTACTTTATTTCTTGGAAAGCATCTGCCCAAAGCTGCTCGACTTTTGTTACTCTTCTTTAAACAAGTTATCGCAAACAACGGCTTAATATTAGCAATGAACGCTTTATACGAGCTGGCATTGACTTTATAAATTTACTAATTCATCTGCGTCTTTTTGTAAACTTATTTGCTGGGCGTTCATCTGGCGTCTTCTTAGCTGCATTACTAAATATACAGCTCGCTCGCTAAAACCGTTTGTTTTTCTTTATTTTCTCAAACAAAATAAATTTGGTTTCCAACACATTTTCCGTGTTTACAAATCGTAGCGCAGTATGTTCACTCCATAGGACGTCCGTTGAGCCGATTTTATTCTTAATTGGATTCCGCCTACCTTATCGGGAACACAATGGGAAAATTTGCCAATAGACGCCATTCTAGAATTAAATTCTAAATCAATTGGATATTTGCATATGATTGAACCTAAATCGCGGCTTGCGCGTCTGATATTTGCACTGCATAATCACATTTCAAATTGGTTTGTATAGAACAGTGGTTTTTACACAGCAAAGCATGTCCATTGCAATGGTAGATTTAATAATATCGTTGTCATTGGTGGATTTAATTGTTACCGCATATGGCGGGGGAGAAATGTGAATTTCACTTCAAGGATTGCAAGACACTTAGCGAGTAGTACAAATTTGAATTTTTAGCGCTCTGTGGAAATGCACTCATTAGATTTCTTTTACAAGCTCATTTTAACGCTTAGAAATTAATTTTAGGAAATCATGAAAAGGTTAAATATTTTATTTATTTATATATTACATAACAAAATCTACATTTAATAAAGTCTTTTAGTTGTTGTGTAAATTGTCAATGTTCTTTTGGGTGTGTGAATTAATAAGCTGTAAATTAACCCATTGAGTGTCAGAGCTCTCCCCTTGACGAGTAAAATTATCTGGCGTTAGACAGAGCAAAATAATAAAGTAGGGCACATCAGGACACAATGCAACCTAATAGGTTAACTACACACATTAACCCATTGAGTGTCAGAGCTCTCCCCTCGAAGAGTAAAATTGTCTGGCGTTAGACAGAGTAAAATAATAAAGTGAGATGCAATGGAACTTGATGGGTTAGCGAGTTAAAACAGCTGTAAATATTATTCAAATATAACCATCTATTTATTCTGTCCAACCACAAGATGCTTGACAAGATTTTCTAAGCAAGTTTTAGCCTTAGAATTTGGAAAACATTCCAGACTTTCTAAAGCATTGTTCCTGTAGCTATTTGCTAAGTCTTCAATTTTCTCTGCTGTCTTGGAATTTTGTAGTTTCAACCTTGTACTTTCAGGCACTGCTATCTGGGTATTTAGGGGGTTTTCCAGTACATCGGGTGGTAGTATGTGCTTGTTTTGGATCACCACAGCATTGATTAGTGCGACAGTTTTTAATTCTGTGTTGATTTCTTGGTAGTCTTTGAAAAGTTGTCGAAGAAGTGCTAAGTTCTTGCCAAATGTAAATCCAGCGTCTTGGTGCTGGAGTAAAAAGATACACAATTAAATTTCTGAATTATACTCTAATTTTTAAGGTGTTTATATTAGACTCCTAAAGAGGTGTTTGTATTAGAGGGGTGTCCCTATTAGAGAGGTATCTGTATTAGAGAGGTGCCTGTATTAGAGAAGTGTATGTATTAGAGAGATGTCTATATTAGAGAGGTGTCTGTATTAGAGAGGTGCCTGTATTAGAGAAGTGTATGTATTAGAGAGATGTCTATATTAGAGAGGTGTCTGTATTAGAGAGGTGCCTGTATTAGAGAAGTGTATGTATTAGAGAGATGTCTATATTAGAGAGGTGTCTGTATTAGAGAGGTGCCTGTATTAGAGAAGTGTATGTATTAGAGAGATGTCTATATTAGAGAGGTGTCTGTATTAGAGAGGTGCCTGTATTAGAGAAGTGTATGTATTAGAGAGATGTCTATATTAGAGAGGTGTCTGTATTAGAGAGGTGCCTGTATTAGAGAAGTGTATGTATTAGAGAGATGTCTATATTAGAGAGGTGTCTGTATTAGAGAGGTGCCTGTATTAGAGAAGTGTATGTATTAGAGAGATGTCTATATTAGAGAGGTGTCTGTATTAGAGAGGTGCCTGTATTAGAGAAGTGTATGTATTAGAGAGATGTCTATATTAGAGAGGTGTCTGTATTAGAGAGGTGCCTGTATTAGAGAAGTGTATGTATTAGAGAGATGTCTATATTAGAGAGGTGTCTGTATTAGAGAGGTGCCTGTATTAGAGAAGTGTATGTATTAGAGAGATGTCTATATTAGAGAGGTGTCTGTATTAGAGAGGTGTCTGTATTAGAGAAGTGTCTGTATTAGAGAGGTGTCTGTATTAGAGAGGTGTCTGTATTAGAGAGGTGTCTGTATTAGAGAGGTGTCTGTATTAGAGGTGTCTGTATTAGCGAGGTGTCTGTATTAGAGAGGTGTCTGTATTAGAGAGATGTCTGTATTAGAGAGATGTCTGTATTAGAGAGATGTCTGTATTAGATAGGTGTATGTATTAGAGAGGTGTCTGTATTAGAGAGGTGTCTGTATTAGAGGATGAATGTTAATAATAAATCATCCAAACCCTAATCCAGACTTACATGTTGTGGCGAAGAATACAACTTTAAAGCAGCCAAACAACTTTTAGCAAAAAGACTCCCTTGAGATTTAAAAATCACTTCCTCCCACTCAGCCAAACCTGTGTCATTCACAGTTTTACAATCCTTCATTGTTTCACCCTCAACAATATCGCCAATAACACTTGCCATAGCATCGACAACTTCTGTGTTTTCCAGCTCAGACAGGCCAACAGATGCCTTGGCTAGGAAGAAGTCGCCTGTTAACACTGTTACTTTGTTGCCAAAATTCATTATTTTGATATCGTCCAATGATTGAAAGTCGGATTTGTTTACCACACCAAGATGAACCATGTAGCCTGGAAAATTACAAGTATTCATAATAAATGTTAACCCTTTTCATACTTTCTGTTTTATCCTGTCTAATGCCAGACATTTTTACTCTGTATAACACCTGACAATTTCATTCTGTCAAGGGAGAGTTCTGGCACTCATTGTGTTGTTACAGGTCTGAAATTTAAAGTTTGTTCATTCAATCATGTTCCGCCAGAAGAAATATGTTAAACCAGAGTAGCGAGTGAAACACAAGGTCTGAAATTTGTAGTATCCTGTTATCCATAGCATGAGTAGTGTAGCCAGCCCGACTATTTAGTCCCGCTATGCAAATATTTTCATGTTCATTGACTGTGAAAACAATCAATTTCTAAACAAATGAATGATAATAATTTTGAATTTGTATATCGGGACTAAATGTGTATATGGTGTAATACAGTCTGTGATAATTTGTGACATTGCTTGTCGATTGGCACATGATATTCTCTTGGCACATGTTCATTGCAAATAGTACTTAATCTCCATGCTTCAAACTAGTAAATTTTCCATGCAACAAGTTGAAAATAATGGAAATTCCGGAGCGTGAACGTTTGAAGACAGCCAATCAGAATCAATTACCCAGATCGGGGTATAGTGCAGCCGGGGGTTGACAAGCAATGCCACAAGTAAACACTAAATGTAAATAAACAACAGGAAAATGTATATTTTCTGAGCTCTTATTACGCACTGAGTTATTATTCAAGTACAGAAGACAAAGATAAAATAAAAATTTATTGACAGGTTTTACAGGTACAGTACCAATTAAAAAGGTACAAATTGAATGAATGGATTAATTAAGTGCAACGTTTCTTCACTGAAGGGCTTGAATCTGGGTTCTTCCATTAATTTAATTTATTGTACGATCATCCAGATTAAATTTTTTGAATTGTTTATGACGTTTCATATACGGCAGCCATTATCAAATATGTATTACAGTTACAAAAAATTTACAGTTATAATAATTTTATCTTGCGTCAGAATGACGTGTGTGTTCATGAGGTTATTTGCTTGCACATACATTCAAGGCATGAAAACCTGCGTTCATGCGTAATTAGTCCAGTGTATGCTGCTGTCGCGGGGCATCAACATTTGCCACAATATGCCAGGAGCATATGCTGGTCTAATTACGCATGAACGCAGGCTCTGACGATGATGGCTGCCGTATAGGTAGCCGAAACGTCAGAAACAATTAAAAAAATTTAATCTGGATGATTGTACAATAAATTAAAGCAACATTTCTTGTCATTGAGTACTTGTAAAATTGACTAAACTGATAGGAAATTACATCATTCTGTTCTTGAAGTACGTATTAATGTAAAATCATTTATATTCTGGCAAATATGAATGCAATTTTTCGTTAATACTTGCTAACCGTGCAATTTCCTATACAAAGTAGGCACATACATATACTTTGTAGTGGTTCTGCCCTTGTTTGCATGTGACTACCCTGCACCAAGGAAATACATGATGAAGTGAGTCAAGTGACTATACAACTGCCAGCTATATATAGTGGCCATAGTTAACTATAAATCTGTTGTTTGCACTAGCTTTTACCAAACTTGCTGTTAGCGTATATAGTAAATGCGTTGTTTGCGGAAACAGTCTGGGTCGGGTTGTGATTGTCTGACTTAGCTTTTTTTCTTAAAATTTTTTAAACTTTACCGCCTTTTCTAACTCCGAAAAAGGTTTGGGATCGGTTTATCTTATAAAAGTTGAACTTTGATTATAGTCACTATATACATAGCTGGCAGTTTACTGAATAGCCGGCTGCTATTGTCACTTCAAAAGAAAAAGGTTCACAGTCTGAGAATCCTGGGGTTAGGCCAGTGTGGAAAGTTTGTATTGTGCGGCCGAGATATCGGGCATTTCTATTATATTTACTATTAAATTTTTGAAATCTCGGCTGTACAATTTCCAAACTTTCCAGTCTGGGGGTAAGACTGAAGTCTGGCTGATTAGATGCCACAATTTTAGCAGCCTGTGTCACTCTGTAATACCTGTATTAATCATTTCAGCAACTTCGGCTAACTTGCGTTGTTTTTGCTGAATACCGCTCACAAGCTGTTGCCCAAGGGGGGCACCCTCTGTCATTAACCCCTCGCCACATCCCGACATTAACAAAACAATCAACCCCACTGCCTCAAAACCTTCCGCCCCGTCATACAGCAAACTCCTAGCCGTCTTCAACAATGGATGTCGAGAGCCAACTAATTTCTTACTATGGACCAGCACGCTAGATATTTCGTCGCTTAAAAGGCATCGAACTAGACTAGTTTGATAACCAACAACTTTTTCCGCTTCCAATGCCAAATTGTCCAATTTTGAAACACCGCTTGGTGAATTTAATTCCCTCGATGCAATGTAGGTGGTTTTAGCTCCATTTTCGAAGTATTTTAGAAAGCGTATGCTATGTACGTGTTGAGAAGAAGCTAGTTTTGTTGGTATGACTTTTTTGAAAATTTGAGCGGCCATGTTGTTCGAGCCAGAACA